>CAUYLG010004663.1:0-10357 GCA_963573385.1 Cacajao melanocephalus
TCAAACTGACCCAAGAACAGAAAATCAAATGCTGCATGTTATCACTCATAGGCGGGTGTCAAACAATTAGAACACATGGACATAAGGAGGGGAGCATCACACACTGCAGTCAGTTGGGGTAGGCTAGGGTAGGGACTGTGGGGGTGGGGAGGTTGGGGAGGGATAATGAGCGGAGAAATACCAGATATAGGTGATGGTGGGGATGAAGGCAGCAAACCACCTTGCCATGTAGGTACCTATTGCAACAATCCTGCATGATCTGCACATGTACCCCAGAACCTAAAGTACAATTAAAAAAAAAAAGAGTAGAGCAGAGTGAAAGAGTTAAGTATAATTTTGTATAATAATGCAAATCTGCAACCGCATGGTGAGAAGGAGCTTTCAAATGAAGAAAACTCCTTTTGTTCCTTGGTATAGCATTAGACCATATTGTCTTTAAAAATTATTTTCTTTTGAAAGATGTGTTTCTATGTGCTGTGTGTGTGTGTGTGTGTGTGTATGCATGCATGTGTGTTTGTAACCTGCACTGGGAGGGAACTGCCTATAAAACTAAATCTGGAGAGCCCATACTGATGCTGGATTGTTCTTGGGGATTTGGGTTGTCAAAGATCACCACGAAGTATCCTGTTAGAGGCTCAGGGCTTTTTTTGAAAAACTGAACTCATTGGCAAAAATGTACTTCTTGAAGGAAAAGCATGGATGATGGAATGATATCACCTCCTGTGAGTGTTAGTTAGAAGTTTCTTGAACACTGTAGAGAGCTGAAGGAAGGCGAAATTCTTGACAGTAGCACAGACCATACAACAAGGCATCAAGATGGAGAATTAGGGACTTTATGAATATATAACATTTGCTTACTTTTTCCTGGTACCATGGGAGAAGTCATGTTTAGCATTCATTATACATGGATTCAACATTACCTTTGAATTGTCTTTAATTAATCAACTTCAGAAAATTTGGAACTATTCATTCATTTGTGGGTAGTAAATCTGTGGATAGAGAACAAATAGAGGTACTCAAATGGAATTTTGGTCTGTCCCCAATTCAGCCAGGGCTAGGGTGTCTGTAGAGAAGGTAGCAGCTCTCAATGATGTGTGTTCAGGAAGTCTAGGCAGCAGGAAAGTGAGCAGTGGTTCATGGCATTGCTGTAGTCACAGAAGGGCATGTGACTGAGAGGACAAACTTCAGGATGGAAAACTCATGAGGACTCTAAGAACCACATCTTCTTTGTCCTTCCCTTTTCATGGGTAGACCTGTGAATAGCAGCAGGTGGGAAGATTCGCTCTTCATTTCCCTGCGCCGCCCCCCCCCGATACCTTTCACACACATTTATACTGTAATGTGTACTTGACTGTGTATCCCTTCTGTTGGATTATAAAATACTTAAAGACAGAGTCTGTATCTTTTATTTAATATGCAATATTTCATCTTAAATTTAATATTTAATATTAATATTTCGTATAGTTCTATATATTCTGATGTATCTTAATACTTGTTTATTGAGTAACTGTTTCTTTTATTATATTTCAGGAATTGTTTAGGTCATTTCTCTTTGGGGTTCCTTCCTCTCTCCCTCCTTTCTTTCATTCTTCCTTTCCTGCTTCCATCCCTCCCTCCCCATCCTCTTTCTTTTCTTTCTAACTTTTTTGTTTAGAAGAGTTAAATGTTGGTTTAGGTCATGTTTCATAGAATTTACTTTGTGTTTCTTTTTTGATTTATATGTCCTAGTAAAGGACAGCATTTTAAAAGTCTTTTTCCAGAGGTTGTAGTTTTGTTATTTTCAAGTTCATCCCTTGATTCAAGTAAGTAGGATTGCCTTTAAATAGGCTATTATTTGATATCTGCCAAAGGCATTGAAGAGTGTTAAAATTATAGCCCAGTAAACTCTCTTGCTTGATATTATACCAATGTTAATCCACAGAAAGTCAAAGGTTTTTCATGTCTAAATTTGATTTTAAATGAATTTTTATTGAACCCACCCCACCCCCAGTTTCTGGGCTTATGAAACATCTTATGAACCTGTCTCTCTTTGCAGAAAAATAAGAACAGTGCTATAGAACTGCAGCAGTTTATTCTATATTTTTTCAATTACATTTTTGCCCGGTGTGTTAGGGATCATGAACTATAGTATCCATTACTTTCATGGTTTGGTACTTTTATGAAATAAAACCTGTTAAAGATAAAATTTGCAGAATATTTTAAAATGTCAGTATAATAATATCTTAATATATTATATTCTAACAATATATATGGTTGGTATGGGCACAAAGAAGAGTGGGAAAATTCTTACGTCAGTGCTGGGTCAGTAACAGTGGAGGATAATAGGAAGGCAATGGCACAGTATCAAGTTCAGGCCTTTGCAAGTTAACTGAAATCTTGATCACTATTAAAAAGAATTTCAGTTTTGGAGACTAGTGCCCAGAACCTGCGTACCTACATATGGGGGGATAATGCTTGGGTCATGGCCGTGTGTGTGTGTGTGTGTGTGTGTGTGTGTGGTTTTAATATATGAGTGCAGAAAAGAAACCCGAGGGAGATGGAAATGGTTATCCTATAGGCTGTAAGCAACAGGGAGTCCAGTGACCTTACTTGAAGAGGAATAAGAGAGGGAACAATGGAAAGGGAATTTATCTATAGAATATGTGTCTCACTCTAATAATTACATCTTCAAAAAAGTCCATTATTGGAATACCTATCCATCATATGCACACATTCACATCAATATTGTCCATCCATCCATCCATCTATCCATTCATTCATTTATCCATTTTCTTGTTCATTCACTGATCCAAATGCTGGGAAATTGCATGATACCTTTTTATTGTTAATCTCCAGAATGATTTGTCATCTCAGGTTGGTCACATTCTGCTTTGACTTTCTCAAGGATTTTTTTTTTTCACTTTACCATTTAAAAATACATGTCTTTAAGCTTACAAAATAAATACAATTTAAAACCAAGGAAATGTAAAATGCTTTAAAGAATGTTTTCCCTAGGGAAAAGGATGACTACAGATTCACTGCACAAGTAAAAAACACTGCTAACATTTTCATTTAGTGTTTCTCTTTTAAAATAAGTTAGATGGTTGCAATCAAATCAAAACCACAATGAGATGTCATCCTACTATTGTTAGAATGGCTACTATAAAAAATAGCAAATGCTTATGAGGATGTAGAGGGAAAAAAAAAGAACTACCATATAATCCAGCAATCCCACTGCTAAGTATATATACAAAGGAAAGGAAATCAGTATTTCAAGGGGATACCTGTACCCCGTGTTTATTGAAACACTATTTACAATAAACAAGATGTGAAATCAACTTAAATGTCCATCAACAGATGAATAGATAAAGAAAATGTGGTATATATACACAATGGAATACTATTCAGCCATAAAAAAGAATCAGATCTGGTTCTTTGCAGCAATGTGGATGAGCCTAAGGGACATTAGGTTAAGTGAAATAAATCAGGCACAGAAAGACAGATGCCACATGTTTTCACGCATATGTAGGAGCTAAAAAATCCCTGATCTCATAGAGGTAGAGAATAGAATGATAGACACCAAAGCCTGGGAAGGGTATGTGGGTGGGGCCCAGAGGTGTGAAAAGAGAGGTTGGTAGGGGTATAAAGCTGTATTTATACAAAAAGCAATTCATAAATTGATAAACTTTCTGTGTCTTCTTGAGATCCCATGTAAGAACATATAGCTGATTTAAGCAGGAAAAAAAAGTTTACTACTGGGCTGCTCTTCTAGAAACTCCACACCTCCCGTCAGGTACAGGTGCTGCAAAGTGTACCAGTGAACTTCTGTCAGTGCTGCTTCTGACAGCTGGATGTGTCTGCTCTCACCTTAGTGGACGGAACTTGTCCCGTGAGATGTCTGCTTTTCCATACTGCATTCATATAGAGTATTTGCAAGGGTGATTCTGATGTCATAGCCAAATCATGCCTGTACCCTGGCTGCAGGAGAAACTGGGAAAATAAGTTCTTGGCATAGACTCAAAATATGTCAAATTCTTCAGTAGAAGCACTTTAAAGAGTACTAGTGACACCAAAACATGAAAAATGGTCACCAAAATTTTCCCTTCACTGTCCAATGTCAATATACCTCATTTTCTCTCTCTCTTTTTCTAAACTTGTAATCAAGACCAAGAGTAGCAAAAACTAAATGTTCCAATCTGAGTCAGTGCAACATACTCCCAAACAGATCTAATACACCCTCTTTCCAAAAGGAAGATGGTATAAAATTCATTGGTTTTCACGTCTGGTTCCACGTTCAGAGTCTTTAGCTTGTGGCCATTTCTCCTCTGCTTTCATCATGATCCTGTGTTGATTTTCTGTTTTTAATTTTTTGAGATGGAGTCTTGCTCCATAACCCAGGCCAGAATGTAGTGGCACAACCTTGGCTCACTGCAACCTCTGCCTTCTAGGTTCAAGCGATTCTCCTGCCTCACCCTCCTGAGTAGCTAGGATTACAGGCATGAGGCCCCATGCCCAGCTAATTTTTATATTTTTAGTAGAGACGAGGTTTCACCATGTTGGTCAGGCTGGTCTCAAACTCCTGACCTCGTGATCCACCCGCCTTGGCCTCCCAAAGTGCTGGGATTACAGGCATGAGCCAACACGCCTGGCCCAAAAAATAACTTTTATTTTTAATGCAGCATCATGTACATTCTTTGAAGGCAGTGTTGTAACAGGAATTCAAATTTAAGTTAAAATTAACCCTGTTCTGGTGTTATGAACTTAAAAAAAACCTCAACTGAGGATGATAATCAGGGAGCAGATTATATGCATGGCTTAGAACACTTGGGATTATTTTAATTCATTCATCTGAGTGATAACAGGTACATTTTCTTGAAATTAGATTATAAAACTCATGCCAGTTTTAGATATTTTTAAATGCAGAAAGCATGTATCTTATTATGCAGTAGTCCCCTCTTATCCACGGTTTTGCTCTTCACAGTTTCAGTTACAGTACACTACAGTAAGATATTTTGAGAGAAGGAAAGAGAAAGAGATCATATCACATAATCTTTATTATACTACATTGTTATAATTCTTCTGTTTTAGTATTAGTGTTGTTAATCTCTTACCATGCCTGATTTATAAATTAAATTTTAAGTATATGTATATATTAAAAAAACAGCCTACATAGGCCCCCAGTGAATGCCTGCTACCCACAGGCATTCACTGGGGGTCTTGGAACATAACCCTCTTGGGCAATGAGGGACTACAGTAATACACACCAGATAACTAAGGAGTCATAGCTCTGAAATTAATGAATGTGAATATGCCTCACCCATCTGTACCTCAACCAAAGCTTCCTTTTAGAATAAAGTGTAAAGCAAACATAAGACTTAATTTTCAAAATAAAAACTTATTCCTGCCTTAAAAATAGACTCATAAGAAAAAAAGAGCTTGTGATGTGTAAACCTCAATCATTTTGTATTTATGAAGGGAACTTTCAGCAATTAAACAAACAAACAAAAAAATTCACAGAGTGGCAGAACAGTGCAGTGGAAAGGTCAGAGGCTATAGAAAGAGAGACACACACCTCTATTCTTGCCCCACTATGTAATACCTGTATGGCCTTGAGCAAAGCATTTGACTGCCGTAAGACTCCTCCCCATCACCTTTTTTATTCTTTTCTTTCTGTCTTTTGTTTTAGAGACAGAGCCTTGCTCTGTTGCCCACGCTAGAGTGCAATGGCATGATCAGAGCTCACTGTAACCTTGAACTCCTGGTCTCAGAGGATCCTCTCTCCTCAGTCTACTGAGTAGCTGGGACTACAGGTGCCATGCCCAGCTAATTTTTATAATTTTTATTTTTTGTAGAGTTGGGGTCTAGCTATATTGCCCAGGCTTGTCTTGAACTCTTGGCCTCAAGCCATCCTCTCACCTCTACTTCCCAAGGTGTTGGGATTACAGGTGTGTGCCACTGAGCCCAGTCCGGTTTCTCTCTTTATAAGGTGAAATCATTGTACCTTGTTTATTTGTGAGTCACAGACATAGTAGGTAATTGCATATGTCAGGTGCCAAGAATAGTGCCGGGAACCTGACAGACATTTGGACAAAGCAGCAGTTGAATTAATTTACCTCCTGGCTCCTCATTTCCTCATCTGTTGGTCTTAAATCTGTGTCTTCCAGAGCTTGTGAAGACAAGAGAGAACTATTGCAGGGTATGTATCGTGTGTTTAGCCTTTAGTAAATGGCAATTATTATCTTGTTATTATTTTCCAGATAGCCTCTGAATAAGGAAAAAAATGCCACTTCTTTTTGGTCTGAACTTGAAGAGTTAATCATTTACTGTATATTGATGTTGTAAAATTGACATCATCAACGTTAGCTGGAATATAGGGTAGCCAACTGTAAGGCAAAATGGAGGTGCTGACCTTTATAGAGGGTTAACATACTAAGCTGGAGACAGTTAGGGAAGAATCATGCTGTGGTGGCACAGTGGACCATGCTATTTGGTGAGTTGCTTACTGAGTGGTAAGATAAAACCAGTAACTCATAGAGTGGGCTCTGATGATGAGATGAATAACAGCCTTAGTTTGGGAGAATAACTTAAGGTTCAAGACATGATTGAGCCAAATTTCTACAGAAATTCTAGCCTGCCCCATGGCCTTTTATTTTTCCCAAGAGAGTGACAAAGGGTTACAGGATAACGTTCTCAGCTGACTCAGATGCCTTTTGTGTTAGAAGCTATTATTTCTAATGAGGAAATTATTCACAGGCTTTTCTGGAAGTGTGGGGGTGTATAAGCATATTCATGATCTCTGGCCTCGACAGAGGCATTTATTAACAAAAAGAGAACAAATTCCAATCAAGCAACCACAGGTGATCCTTCCAAATACAATGCCCTCTACTGGAAAAAACCACCAAATATGATGCCCTCTGTCATCATGTCCCCACTTCCAGACTGACCACTTCTCCTTGGGGAGAGATTCAGGTGATGTATTTTCTCTGCAGAAGGGGTCACTCATTTTATAAGTCAGGTTTTTTTTTTTTAGCTCAATTCAATTTGCATTAACTAGACCAAGAGGTGAATTTATATGCTCATAAAACTGGGAAGGGCATGAGTGTAATTACATGCCCAGAATCAGAAGCTATGACACCAACTGTCTTTCTTTCCCCTCTCTCCTCCCCTCTCCTCCCTTCTTCCCCTCCCCTCCTTCCCTCCCTTCTTCCCCTCCCCTCTTCCTCCCTTACCCTCCTCTTTCCTCTTCGATGGAGTTTTGCTCTTGTCACCCAGGCTGGAGTGCAATGGTACAATCTCAGCTCAAAGCAACCTCCGCCTTCTGGGTTCCAGTGATACTCTTGCCTCAGCCTCTTGAGTAGCTGGGATTACAGGCACCTGCCACAGTGCTGGGCTAATTTTTATAATTTTAGTAGACACAGGGTTTTACCATGTTGGTGAGGCTGGCCTCCAATTCCTGACCTCAGGTGATCCACCAGCTTCAGCCTCCCAAAGTGCTGGGATTACAGGTTTGAGCCAGTGCCCAGCCCCAACTTTCTTTTTCAACATTTGTCTTTGTTTCTCTATACTTGTTGATTTTGTTCTTTTCCACTGCAAAGAGGTAAAAGACAGATAAAGCTCCTCTCTTTGTTTCCAGTTTGAAAAGTCCTTGGGCTGGACTCTGATTTTTTTTCACAAACTTACCTATTAATCATGAAGATGAGGTTAGTTCCTGCTATGATCTGAAAGTTTGTGCCCCCTGCAAAATTCCTATCTTGAAACCTAATCACCAACATGATGGTATCAGAAGTGGGGCTTTTTGGAGGTGATTAGGTCATAAAGGCCCTGCTCCTCCTGAATGGGACCAATGGCCTTATAAAAGAGGCCCCAGAGAGCTTTCTTGCCCATCTGCCAGGTGAGGACAAAGAAACAAGTCACCATCTATGAAACAGAGATCTGTCATCAGACCTGAATCTGCTGGTGCCTTGATCTTGGACTTCCCAGCCTCCGGAACTGTGAGCGACAAACTTGTTCATAAACTACCCTGTCTAAGTAGTTCCCATTTAAATTGCATGTTGTGGAAGATGTTGTTACCCAAAACAAGGGAATGGGGAACTGGTAGACATTCCTCAGAAATCGCCCCTGACCTATTATGTGGGCTGGGTAATCTGCCTCTACTGTCAAAAGTTACCATCTTGTACCTACCACTTTTCTCTGACTTCTCCTTATTTCCTGTATATTCTACTAGAGATGAGTCTTATGACTCTTGTACTTGTTCAAGCAAATATATTTTGGGCACTTAACTGTGTACTTGGCTTTGGGATGCAAAAATTGGTTTGATATGGTCTCAATCCACAGATATACAAACACATCTGCTTATAACTGAGGAAGTGCAGGAATTATACAACCATTACTGCAAGGCTCTGACTAATATTTTGAAACTTAATTGTGCAATTAAACTATTCTAATCATAGCTTTAATTTATAACAATTTTCCTTTCTGTGTTTTTTAAAATCTAGTTTCTTTATAGATCAAATTGAACTAAACTGAGCTTAGAACTGTGAAAGCTGAGTGTTTGTTGAATTCTCTTTTTCCGTAGCCTCAAGAAGCTGTATAGTACACGTAGCACTTTGAGCGCTAGTTTCCCTGGTTACACTTGTGCATTTTGCCAGACCCTCAAAAAGATGTGATCTCTAATTAACCTTAAAATTAAAGGGCTAACAGCAAGGATTTCATAACAATTCAGAAGGAGAGGAATAAAATATTCTGAAAAATGTAAATCTAATGTGACACTTGTAATCTCACTGAGATAGTAAAATATTATGGGATTTCAAAAGGACAAGAAACAGCAAAGCTCCAAAGTTAGAATGGCAATTCGCTGTATCTTTTTTTCTCAGCTCAATTCTTGCATCTAAAAACGCTGAAGAAAAAGTTTTCAAAAGGTTTAAAAATGTATTTAGCCCAATGTCTTTTACAGTAGATGTTAAGTAGTACATTAAAAATGGAATCTACCCTCAAAGAATTATTGATTGCATGTTTTGACCTGGGTCCTTTTCCTCTCTTGGGAGTTCATTTCATTATGGGTTTACAAAACTGCTTTATTCTCTAAAGCCAAAATGAATACTTTTTCATGCATGATTCATCATTTTGAATTATAAAATTGGGTGGATGTGGTACTTTAATCCTCCAGTTTATCTTGTACACGTTTTTTTGCTGAAACAGTGGAATAACTCACAATTGATGGGATCATTGATTCCAGTACATGGAATTGTGGATAGATTTAAATATTGTTTACTTCTGTGACGAAATGGAAGAATGGACAATGAGGCATTTGAAACCTACCAGAAAAGAAGGAAGGAAAGCTCTCTGGATAAGGAACCCTGGGAAAGTTAACAGCCTTGACTTGGGAATAGATGCTGTGAAGAAATGAATTCATATATATAAATATTTAAAAGGAAAGCAAATCATATTCAGACATTTTGAATCAAACATTTTGGACTGAAATTAGCCCCAGCATCTCCCCCATATACCTGACTCTTTTTCTTCTTATCTTGTATGTGGCCTTCCTGTTCTTTTGGTTGTTTCTGAGTTAGCTCAGCATAAACACCTGGGAAGTGAAATCTCTGAAGGGTTTATTCCTATGAAAAGCAAAGATTAAATTAGATTCTTTATGCTTTCAAATTAGTTGGCCTCTTTAATATGTTGCCAGTACAACAAATTTATTCAGCCTCTACAGATTCTGGGTGGCTTTCTCATTTCTTTTCCCCTTTGCAACATAACTTCTGTTTCACGGTGAATGAAACCTTGCTTTCAGCAATTTCAAAATAACTTCACCTTATCCACATGATTTTAGGGATCAGAGAAGAGGCCAGATTAAATATCAACCTTCAGATGCGTTGTTCATGCTGACACTCAGACAAATCTGACTTTTCTGGGCTGATGTTCGGTGGGGGGTCCTTTTTCTTCTAACCTAAGCTAGAAATTATAGAATGTATGCAAAATTTAGGTATGCGTTGTGTGAAATTAAATGATAAAATGAGCAATGAAAATTTGGCAAGATACTCTTTTATTAAGCTAGTGAAGAAAACCCATCTCACTACAAACTTGGGGGCATTGTCTTTTTTTTTCTTCTTCTACCTTTGTGCCATTCTGTCTTCTACTTGCTTTTTTTTTTTTTGAAAGAAAGAAAAAGAGAGAAAAGAAGGAGTGAAAGACAGAAAAAAAAAAAGAATGTAAGAGAGAAAGAGGAAGAGAAAGAGGGAGAGAGAACGGGATTCTTGTTCTATTGCCCAGGCTAGAATGCAGTCTAGAAATGGGTATTAAAAACCTCTTTTATGCCAATAATTGTACTTAACAATGGAGACAGGAAGGAATAAGGGATGAAAATAACAAACAAGCAGCC
>CAUYLG010004667.1:0-16276 GCA_963573385.1 Cacajao melanocephalus
TGGACAGGGAAAATGTGGCACATATACACCATGGAATATTATGCAGCCATCAAAAACGATGAATTCGTGTCCTTCATAGGGACATGGATGAACCTGGAAACCATCATTCTCAGCAAACTGACACAAGAACACAAAATCAAACACCGCATGTTCTCACTCATAGGCAGGTGATGAACAATAAGAACACATGGACATAGTGGGGGAGCACTACACACAGGGGTCTGTTGGGGGGGAAATAGGGGAGGGACAGTGGGAGGTGGGGAGGTGGGGAGAGATAGCATGGGAAGAAAAGCCAGATACAGGTGAAGGGGAGGAAAGCAGCAAATCACACTGTCACGTGTGTACCTATGCAACAATCTTGCATGTTCTTCACATGTACCCCAAAACATAAAATAGAATAAAAATTAAAAAAAAAACAAGTCTCAATAAATTTTTAAAAACAAAAATCAGTAAGACTGAATAAGTAATAATAATAATAAAAAGGCAACAAAAAAAGCCCAAGGCCAGTTAGATTCACAGGTAAATTCTACCAGACATTCAAAGAAGAATTGGTACTAACCCTACTGAAACTCTTCCAAAAGATTGAGAAAGAGGGAATTCTGCCTAAATAATTCTATGAGGCCAGTATCACCATGATACATAACCAGAAAAGGACATTAAAAAAAAAAGAAGAAGAAAACTGTAGAGCAATAACCCTGATGAACATAGATGCAAAAATCCTCAACAAAATACTAATTAAATCCAACAGTATATCAAAAATATAATACATGAGGATCAAGTGGGTTTCATCCCAGGGATGAAAGAATGGCTTAACATATGCAAGTGAATAAATGTGACACATTACATAAACAAAATTAAAAGAACCATATGTTCTTCTTAATAGATGCAGAAAAAGCATTTGATAAAATCCAGTATCCCCTTAAGACCAAAACCTTCAACTAACTAGGCATAGAAGGGACTTACTCCAAATTAATAAAACCAACAGCCAACATTATACTGAATGGGGAAAAGTTGAAAGCATTCCCACTGGGAAATGGAACAAGACTTCCACTTCTATGTGGAAGTCCTAGCCAGAGCAAGCAGGCAAGAGAATGAAATAAAGGGCATTGAAATCGGAACATCAAACTATCACCATTTGCTGATGATGTTATTATATACTTAGAAAACCCTACAGATACCTACAAAAGACTCCTAGATTTAATAAACAAATTCAATAAAATCTCAAGTTACAAAGTCAGTGCACACAAATCAGTACCACTATATACCAACAACAACCAAACTGAGAATCAAATCAAGAACTCAATCTCTTTTGCAGCAGGTGCCAAATATAACGATAATAATAATAATAAGATACCTAGGAATATATTTAACCAAAAGGTAAAAGATTACTACAAGAAGAACTACAAAACACCAATGAAAGAAATTGTAGATGACAAACAAATGAAAACACATCCTATGCTCATAGATCGGAAGTATCAATATTGTAAAAAATGACCATACTGCCCAATGCAATCTACAGATTCAATGCAATACGTATCAAAATATCAACATCATTTTTCACAGAATTTGAAAAAGCATCTTAAAATTCACATGGAACCAAAAAAGACCCCAAATGGTCAAAGCAATCCTTAGTAGAAAGAACAAATCTGCAGGTATCACATTACCAGACTTCAAGTTATACTACAAGACTATAGTAAACAAAACAGCATGGTATTGATATAACAGTAGACACATAGTGTAATAACCGAGTGAGTTAGAAGGAAACACACCATGCTCTGAGTTCCAAATTAAGAGTCCTTTATTAATTAGATGGTGACCGAGAGTCAGCTTACATTCAAAATCTCTTGGCCCCGAGTAAGGGGCTTGATTTCCCTTTATACTTTAATTTGGGTAGGGGAGGGGGAGCTTAGCTGAAGCGGAATTTTACAGAAGCAGAACAAGCAAATTAATAGGAGGAGGGTGGTAACCAGGACATAGGAGGTTTCCATAGTTGCTGGTTACTAAGAGTATTTCCATATAATTATCGAGGAGGGTAGCAGCGGGAACTTTCCATACAATCAATCACCAAGGAAGGTATTCACAATAGCAGATAGACTTGCCAAACAGGATGCGGTTACAATGGTTACAGGTACTGTGAACAATGTGAACCACTCTTAACGTTTCAAAGCTTTGAGTGCAACATGACCCAGTAATGCACCTGAGGGGCCATGGCAGGGAAGAGAGGCTAGACAGAGCTTGCCAGGTTTTGCAGCTAAGATGGAGTCAGTTAGGATAACACAAGTTAGATTATTACAATACACCAATGGAACAAAATAGAGACTCCAGAAATAAAGCCAAATACTTACAACTAACTGATCTTCTAAAATGCACACAAAACATAAATTGGAGAAAGGACACCCTATTTAACAAATGATGCAGGGAAAACTGGCTAGCCTCATGTAGAAGAATGAAACTGGATCCCCACCTCTCGTCTTATACAAAAATGGACCCAAGATGGATCAAAGACCTACATATAAGACCTGAAACCATAAAAGTTCTAGAAGATAGCCTTGGAATAATTCTTCTGGACACTGGGCTAGGCAAAAAATTCGTGACTAAAATCCCAAGAGCAAATGCAACAAAAACAAAACTAAATAAATGAAACTCGACTAAATTAAAAATCTTCTGCAAAGCAAAAGAAATAATCAACACAGTAAAAAGACAACCCACAGAATGGGAAAAAATATTTGCAAAGTTTGTATCTGACAAAGGATTGGTATCCAGAATTTATAAGGAACTCAAACAAATTAGCAATAAAAGAACAAACAATCCCATCAGAAAGTGGGCAAAGGACAGGCATAGACATTTCTCAAAAGAAGATATACAAATGACCAACAACATATGAAAAAATGTTCAACATCTCTAATCATCAAAGAAATGCAAATTAAAACCACAATTATATATCGCCTTATTCCTGCAAGAATGGACATTATTAAAAAGTCAAAAAACAACAGATGTTGGTGGGGATGTGGTGAAAGAGTAATGCTTATACACTGCTGATGGGAATGCAAATTCACACAACCTCTGTGGAAAATAGTATAATGATTCCTTTAAGAACTAAAAGTAGATCTAATATTCAATCCAGCAATCCCACTACTGAGTATCAACCCAAAGGAATAGAAGTAATTATATAAAAGTGACACATGCACAGTATTTTTATTGCAGCACAGTTCACAGTTGCCAAGACATGGAACCAACCTAAGTGCCCATTGACCAATGAGTGGATAAAGAAAATTTAGTATGTATATATATATATACCATGAGAGACTACTCAGCCTTAAAAAGGAAATGAAATAATGTCTTTTGTAGCAACTCAGAAATAGCTTCACCATTATTCTAGGTGAAGTAACTTAGGAATGAACAAATATACATCATCACTTGTAGTGGAAGATAAGCTATGATTACATGAAGGCATATAGAGTGATACATTGGACTTTAGAGACACAGAGAGAGGAGGTTGGGAATGGGATGTAAGATTGAAAACTACATATTGAGTACAACATACACTATTTGGGTGATGGGTGTACTAAAATCTCACAATTCACCACTACATAATTCGTCCATGTAGCCAAAAACTACAAAAGCTTTTTGGAGTACAAGTGGTGTTTTTTTGTTTTTTTTGTTTGTTTGTTTTTTTTTTTTTTTTTGCACAACCAATGCTTTTAATAGAAATCTGACCAGGAAGGTTTTAAATAACATTTCCTTTTTTGAAGTGGGGGCATGGGGGTTGAATGTTTTGTGGCAACATTTAATTTTTTTTCTCTGATAAAAAGTATATGTGTATTGTAGAAAATATAAAAAATATAAGCAAGCACAAAGAGGAAAATAAGCCATCAAAAAGTTTAGTATATTTCCTTCAGGCTTTTTCTATGCAAATACAAACATAACTACTGATTACTTTTTAAATGGAACTTTTTTATATTTAAAAATATTAAAAATAAAAAATATATTCTCAAAAAATAAGGAAAATAAACAGAAAATATACAATAAAAATATAGCATAAAAGTTAAAATATGGTACAACTGTATAGGACACTTACCATAAATGGAGCTTGCAGGACTAAAAATTGCTCTGGGTGAAATCAGTGAGTGAATGGTGAGTGAATGTGAAGGCCTATGTCATTACTGAACACTACTGTAGATTTTATAAGCACTATACAGTTAGACTACATTAAATTTATTTTTAAAAATTTCTTCAATAATGAATTAACTGTAGGTTATTGCATTTTTTTTTTGAGACAGGGTCTCACTCTGTCACTCAGGCTGGAGTACAGTGGCAAGATCTCTGCTCACTGCAACCTGTGTCTCCCAGGCTCAAGTCATTCTTCTGCCTCAGCCTTCCAAGTAGCTGGGATTACAGGTGTGCACCACCACATCTGGCTAATTTTTCTTTTGTATTTTTAGTAGAGATGGGGTTTCACCATGTTAGCCAGGCTGGTCTCGAACGCCTGACCTCAAATGATCCAGCCACCTTGGCCTCCCAAAGTGCTCAGATTACAGGCGTGAGCTACTGTGCCCAGCTATTGTAACTTTTTTACTTTATTAATTCTTATTTTTTTTTCCTTTTTGACTCTTTTGTAATAACACTTAGCTTACAATACAAATACGTGGTGTATTTGTCTAAGAATAGTTTCTTTTTTATATCCTTATCCTATAAAGATATTCTATTTTTTACTATTAAAAAATTTATTTATTTTTTACTTTTTAAACTTTGTTTTGTTAAAAACTAAGATGCAAAGTCACAGTTTCCTAGGCCTACAGAGAGTCATAGTCATTAATATCACTGTCGCCACCTCCATGTCTTGTCCCTCTGAAAGGTTTTCAGGGACAAGAATATGCATGGAGCTGACAAGAATATGCATGATAACAATGCCTTCTTCCGGAATACCTTCTGAGGGACCTGCTTGAGGTTGTTTTACAGTTTACTTTTTTATAAGTAGAAACAGTACATTCTGAAGTATGAATATAGTAAAATCAATATATAAACCAGTATCATAGTCATTTGTTATCAATATCAAGTATAATATGTACTTTACCTAACTGTATGTAATGTACTTTTGTATGACTGGCAGGGCAGTTTGTTTACACCAGCACCACAAACATGTCAGTAATGCAAGACACTAAGACATGATGACAGCAATGATGTCACTAGATGACAAGACTTTTTCAGCTTTCTTATAATCTTATTGGACCACCATCATATAGGGTCCATTGCTAAATGAAATATTGTTATGTGGTACATGACTGTAGATAAGCCAGTTAGAAAGTAATAAAAAAATGTTTTCCAGGTATTATAAATAGCTCAGTAGCTTCATAGCAAGAGAATGTATCCTCTTGAAAGCATCAGAGTACAGTAAGCTGTGTCCTCCATCTTCAGCGTAAATTATTGGGGGGAGGGGTCCTTTAAAAGAAAAATGGCAGAACTAGCCACCCACAAATTTATCTCATTCAAGCTCAAGACCACAGTCTACAAGGATACTTCCGGGGTTCTGGAAATCACAAAGGTATCTCTTCCCAATGAAAGCAACCTGCAAGATATATCTCAGCCTCTTCTGATTTGACAAGCATAGAGTGTGGCATGTTAGCGTAACAGAACAGCAGCACCATTTTCATTTCCACCATCCTCAAGCTACTTTGACTCACATCACCTTTTATCCTAAGAAAGATCCTGCTACCTAGCTATTATCTGTCCCCACTTTATGTAACATTAATGGGAAAATGCTTTTAAATTGCTGCAACAGACTGTTTCTTTGTTTTAGGCAATCCCTGACATTCATCTCAGTAGATCAAGTTTAAGAACGCTCAGAAAGGGGTTATTTTTAGTATTGATCAGGGGCAGCCATCAGAGCCTCACGTAAGATAGAAGCTAAGACAAAGAAGAGCCCCTGGAAATGTCAGCAGAGCAGAGCCTAAGGAGAAGACACCAGTGAAGCAGCCCTCGTGACCAAATAGCCAAAGGTCCCTAACAACTGTGATGTCTAATATTCAATTTTAGGCAATTTTGTTAAAATTACAGTAATCCTTTTCCCTCCTACCTCTATGATGCTCCAGAAATGAAAAGAGTAACAACCATTTATAGGGCAAAGCTAGGGGAAAGCAAAGTTGACAAGGTGAAACAGCTATGGGTTTCAAGAATAGAGCAGAAGAAAGAATTTACAAGTGTGTCTGTTTCTCTTCTTCTCCACTGTCATCATCCTGGTTTAAGCAACTGTCACAGTAAGTGTGAAAGAGTTGCAATAGTGTTCCAACTTTGCTTCTTTGTAGAAAATAATCCAACATGGACGTGGTGAAAGAGAAGTGCTTATACACTGCTGATATAAATTCATACAATCTCTGTGGAAAACATCATGGCGATTCCTTTAATTTTGCCCTAATCCGCTTTTCCTCATGATTCCTAACTGTGGAGTACATAAACAAAAAACAAACAAATAAACAAAAATGCTAAATGTCCAGTCTGATAAACTCAATCTGACATGCTACTCAAATATTCCCCTTTAGATAATGTTAAGACTTTTTAGTCAAAACTGTTTCATTTCCAATTTTCGTCCCTGTCTCCTGATCAGTTTTAAGATGGCTTCACGGTGTAGCTCATGCGGATAGGTATGGTCTATGTGATCTAGAGGTGAGGGGATCTGGGGTGGTATTATGGCTCTCTGGATGTCTCAGATGATGGCTCCTGCTTCATGGATTGCTATCTGGCCTGCTGGTCTTCATAGCTAAACTCAGTAGCTGTAGATCTTATAACCCAATTCCTCTGATCTAGGTGAGGATCCGGTAGTATTGTCTGGTTTTCTTCAATTCTGTTACCTCGACAGGTCCCTCTGAACCTCTGCTATATTAAGCTAGCTTCTACTTTGCATTTTCCTCCCTACATGCCTCTTATTGTTCATGACAAAAGGGACCCCATGATAGACAGCACAGCACTCAATCCAGCATCCAAACCATACATGACACTACACAATGAAAGAAAGGAATTTAGAAATCGCTCATTTCCCTTTCTTTCTCTCTCTCTTTCTCATGTTTGAATTTACACCAATTACTATCCTGAAAAATTCTTTTTTGACTGTCAGACTCTAACAATTAACTCTCTTATTCTCCTTTCATTCCTGTGTCATCATCTTAATTTTGGGGGGCAGATGGATATGCTTCAAGCAGACTACAGAGTTAGTGTATACACACAAAAATGAAACATTTAAAAATGTTTTTGTATATTACTGATTTTGTTCCATGAGGTCTCAGTCAATAAGTATTTGTTGGTATGAAAGAAGTACATACATTTTTAAACTGAAACAAAGTGAAATACAGAAAATAGCAACAACCCTACCAAACCTATCTATCCACACACCTGGTAATAAAACTCTGGAAAAAAGTAAGTTCCTGCAAGTCTTTCTTCACCTTCCTATGATTTTGTCTTACAGAAATCAAGTATCTGTAAATATTTCAGAAAGAAAAAATTAGTGCTTTATAAGGACATGGTGGCAGTTTATGGTAGAAGTTAAAGTTTTATAAGCCTAGACTTTAGCTTAAAACAAAGCAAAGCAAAAAGATGCTTATTTTGTTCTGCTTTTCTTCAAGGAGAAAAATAGTCTTCAATAGATAAAGAAAAAAACTACCAAAAGATATTGAAAATGTACCTGTTTTAAATGAAAATAATTTCTAAAGCTTAGAATAATTCTACTTCATGATATGAAAAGACATCACCGTTGTAATTGAGGTCTATTGCCTATAATTTCGAAAAATTTCAACTAATGAGAAAGGGAAGGCTTTGAGAACAAGACTGTATTAGAGCTGCTCCTTTTCACTTTCATGGAAGTAAGTGAAAATGTTCTTCAAAGAAAACGAAGCAAAGGCCCAAATTTGGGAAAACACCAAATAAAATTTAGCTCTAGTGCTGATACGTGTGAGGAGGCAGTTAAAGAGAAGCCTGGAAAAGACTGAAATCAGATCCCAGGGAACCAAGAATACCAGACTAAGTAATTTATTCACTGTGCTTTATTTAGCCTTTTATCTTAAAGACATAACTCAAAGCACATATATTCTCCTTAGCATTATTTATCTTATCAAAAAAATACTCCCTATCATTAGCACAACTTGAGGGATTCTATGTCAATGTGTGTAGTCAGCCATGATCTCTTGGATTGTTTCAACCACGTACATGTGTTTTATCAGTATTATCAACAAGGGACCAAGTCAAGGAAACTAGACCCAAGTGAGCATGCCCTAAGAAACGACTGAGGGGAGATACAGTTTTCACATCAATTTCAAAGGTGAATTATACAAGCCTTGTCATAAAGCCAAAAAAAAAAAAAATCTCCAAGGATGGAAAAGAATGAGATGGCTAAAAAAGCAAAAGGCCCAGAGACAGAGCAGATTTGTAGATTTGTTAGACTAACAAGAAGCATGAAAAAACATTATAGGAAAAAGAGCTACATTTTACATTACCTACTTCCACTTACTATAAAGTACCCAAGCACAGAAAGTTTGACTTAATACCTATAAAAACAAATTATGATTTCCACAGATTGATAGATTTTCCTGCCATGCCCAGTCATGCCAGGTTCTTTCCTTCCTTTATAAGACTCATGATGCTTTCCATGCTTTTTCCAAAGAGAGAAATCAGAATGTGCTTCTTTAACAATATATCTTTTCCACTGCCTTCCAAATTTTACAGTCGCAAGTGGAAATAGATTTCTCCATAGTTTATGTTTCTTTCTCCAAAGAGAGTAGACAATTATACTCAGTAACCACCTCTGCCTTTTTCCCCTTCAAGGGGCAAAAGTGATGACTCACGTATAAAAGAAGAGTGAGAATAGTAAAATGAAAGTTTAAATTTATACAGAAAAAAAGAAATTTTACTTTCAGATTTTCTTTATAAAAAGTGTTCACAATATTCTTTAGAAAACATATTATGAATAAATACTTTGCTGCTCAAACCCATTGAATATTGCACTGGGCATACTCCAGCATTTAATGAATATTTATTGAACAACTGGTAGGCTCTGAAGAACAAGTAAGTAGGGACTAAACACTACATCAGTTAGTATTTTCAACAGAGGCTGATGATTAGGAAACCATTCATGATCTATAATAAAAGATGAACATACAATAAAGATAATTTGCTTCATAGTATTCATAACCAAATTGAAAGTAATTTTTAATTTCTTATTCCAGATGTGATAATGGAAACAGGATGGGATTTACAACTACAAAACTGAACAGGCAGTACAAGGATGTGATCCCTAAATAAAAGGGAAAAGCAATGTAAGTCCTAGGATTGTACCAGTCGGCTGCCTGGAGTCAGTTTCTAGGCCATAATCCAAGGAAGGGGAACCCAATTAGAGTCCAGAGTTTCATTAAGTTGAAAAAAAAAAAAAAAGAGACTGGAGTTTGAGGATACCAAGGCAACTAGAATTTGCCTTCTAAAATACCAGACAGGGCCAGGCACAGTGGCTCACTCCTCTAATCCCAGCATTTTGGGAGTCTGAGGCGAGTGGATCACTGGAGGCCAGGAGTTTGAGACCAGCTTGGCCAACATAACGAAACCCTGTCTCTACTAAAAATACCAAAACTTAACAAAGCATAGTGGTGCCTTCCTGTAATCCCAGCTACTTGGGAGACTGAGAGAAGAGAATTGCTTGAACCCAGGGGGCGGAGGTTGTAGTGAGCCAAGATTATGCTACTGCATTATCACCGGGGTGACAGAGCGAGATTTTGTCTCAAAAAAAATTTTTTTTCAATAAAATTTAAAAAATAATAAAACATCAGACAGGCATGAACTGCACAGAGAGAGCTCTGGAGACTCTGGTTAAATACCGATTTGCTCATGTATGAGGGAAAACTATCCAAGACCAAGAAAATAACCACTGAAAAGTAGTAAGCAGAGTTTACATTGGACTTAAAATTATTCATATTCCAACCAGACAATGTAGAAGCACCTCATAATCCAAAGGACATTGGCTAAAATTCTGAGAAAGGTATCTCCTTAATAATGGGGCTAAATTATGCCTATATTAGAGTCTGCTCTGGACTCACCATAAGTTTAAAATAAAGTTTCAGATGATCCAATTGATTTTAAATAATGTAACATGTTAGAATAAAGCACAACACAGTTTAAAGAATACAACCAAGTGTGGGGGCTCACGTCTACAATCACGGCATTGTGGGAAGCTGAGGGGGCAGATCACTTGAGCACAGGAGTCTGAGACCAGCCTGGGCAACATGGCGAAACCCTGTGTCTACAAAATTACAAAAATTACCTGGGCATGCTGATGTGCATCTGTAATCCCAGCTACTAAGGAAAGTAGGATTGAAGGAACACCCAAGCCTGGCAAGGGTGAGGTTGCAGTAAGCCATGATCATGCCACTGCACCCCAGCCTGGGTGACAGAGTGAGACACTGTCTCAAAACAAACAAAAAACCAACTGAACACAGCAACCAAAAACATATAATCTACAATGACCATCAGATCATCATCTAATAAACATTACTAGGTAGACAGGAAGAAAAGGATCATATGACTCATGACTAAGTATCAATCCATAGAATCAAACACAGAAATAACAGATCATAGAATTAGCATTAAAGGGCTACCACAAATATTTTGTCATAGGTTCAAGAAGGTAGAGAAAAACCTGAACACAATGAGGAAAGAAATCGATAATATACGACATGCCTAGTGAACGTGGAGAAACACAGAGAAAATATAGTAAGGGAAAGTGACAGCATCAGTAATTTGTAGGATAATAATTGGAAGTAGACTAACATATTTGTAATCAGAGGTCCAGAAAAGAGAAAGAGGAGGAGACAGAAAAATGATATTTGAAAAAAAAATCTGGTTTTTAAAAAATAAAACATCAGATCTAAGAATCTCAACAAACCTGAAGTAAAAGAAAGGTAAAGAAAATTCACAAGGCCATATCATAAGAAAGTTGCTGAATAACAGAAGTAAGAGAAAAATTTTAAAAGCAGCCTAAGGAAAAATGATATCATGACAGATAATAGTACCCGACTGAATGTTTAACCACATGTTCTCTGACAGGGAGCACAACGTGTAGTATTTGCTTATTCCTGTAGCATTGCTACTTCTAGCTGGTCTATCTACCACTGATGTCCTTGAATGCTGAGTTTGAGGCTGAGGCACACAATTAGTTCTCACAAGGTAGTAGCAAGTTAAACATGGCACACCATTGTGCACAGAAAAAACAAATATATGAATGGCAGCAGACTTCTTGTCAGAAGCCATGCAAGCAATAAGACAAACACCCAGTTTAAAGCAGTGACAGAAAAAAAAATCAACTTGGAATCACCTATTAAACAAAAAAAATCTTTCAGAAACAAAGGCACACTAAAAACTCCCTGACTTAAACAAAAGCTTAACTTAAAGAAAACTGACCACCAGCAGGCTAAAATATATTACAATAACTGTTAAAATAATTTCTTAAGATAGAAGGAAAATAATATCAGATGAAAATTTGGATAGACACACAGGAAAAAGGAGTGGCCAAAGTGACAATCCTGTCAATAAGCACAAGAAGTATGTATTTCTCATTTTAAAACTTTTTAAATGATAATTGATTATTAAAAGCAGAAATAATGACATATGTGGACATTTATTACTTACGTAGAATTAAAATACATGCCAACAATAGCACAAAGAATAGGAAAAGAAAGTGTATGTTTTAAGGTTCTACATGCTAAGTAAAATGGCATTTTATTTGAAGGTAGACAATAATAAGTAAAGATGCATATTGTAAAACCTAGAACAAATATTACAATAAAACAATAAAGTACAGATTTTAAGTCAAAAGTAGAGATAAAAATAATCCAGAAAAATCAGAGAAAGGAAAAAAGTATAAAAAAGGTTGCGACAAATGAAAAATAGCAAGATAGTATTTTAAACTCACACTGAGGGATACTATAGTAAATGTAAATGATCCACACACTCAAATTAAAAGGAAGAGATTGAAAGATTTGATCAAAAATAGAACCCTAATATATGCTGTCAATAGGAAACCCACTTTAAACATATAGATGTAAGTAAGGTAAAAGAACAAAAAGAAAAATGCCAAAAAAACAGGAATAAAAAACAAAAGCTGAAGTAGCTACGTTACTATCATACAAACTAAATTTCAGGGCAAAAATATTAACTAGGATAAAAAGAATCTTTTTATAATGATAAATATGTCAATTCATCAGGAGGCCATAACAATCAATGTATAAGCGCCTCAACAGAGATCCAAAATACATGAGGCAAAAACTGCAAAAAACGGGGAAAAAAAATACACATTCACAACTGTGATGGTTAATACTGAGTGTCAACTTTTTTGGATTGAATGATGCAAAGTAATATTCTTGGGTGTGTCTGTGAGAAAGTTGCCAAAGGAGATTAATATTTGAGTCACTGGACTGAAAGAGGCAGCCCCACCCTCAGTCTGGGTTAGCACACCTATTCAGCTGCCATCATGGCCAGAATAAAAAGCAGGCAGAAGAATATGGAGAGATTAGACAGGCCTAGCCTTTCTGCCTACATCTGTCTCCCATGCTGGATGCTTCCTGCCCTCGAACATTGGACTCCAAGTTCTTCAGCTTTGGGACTTGGACTGGCTTCCTTGCTCATCAGCTTGCAGACAACCTATTGTGTGACCTTGTGATTGTGTGAGTCAATACTCCTTAATAAATTCCCCTTTATATATGTATCTATCGTACTAGTTCTGTCCCTCTAGTGGACCCTGATTAATACAACTATAGTGGGATATTTCAATACCCCTTCTCAATAACTGACAGAACAAAAACCAGATTCAGTAAAGATATAAAATATTTAAACAACACAATGAAGGAAGTTATTTAATTGAGAGTCATATAATTCAAACTACAAAGCCAGAATACACGTTCTTTCTTAAATGCATTCACCAAGATAAATGACATGTCACATAGATTTATTCATTTATAAAACAAGTCTCAATAAAGTTGGTACGATTGAAATCAGGCCAGTAAACTATCTGACAACAAGGTAATTAAAGTAGAAATAAGTAATGGAAGGGTATCTGGAAAATCCTCAACTATGTGAAAATTATATAGTATGCTTGTAAATACTCAAGGGTGAAAGAAGAAATCTTGAAGGAAATTGGAAAAGACATTAATCTAATGAAAATGAATACAGAATGTTCAAGAATTGAGGAATTCAACTGGAATGATGCTTAGGAGGACATTTATAGCATTAAATGCTTATCTTAGAAAAGGAAACGGATTTCAAATAAATGATCTAAGCTTTCATCTTAGATCATACAAAATCAATGACAAAAAGAAATGATAAATAACATTTTAAAGAGCAAAAACCAATGAAATAATTAATGGAAAACAGTGGTTTTTGAGATGTCAAGAAAATGGAAAAAATGTCTAACCAGACTGATGACAAAAAAATAAGGAAAAAGTCACCGATTACCAATACTGGGGATGTCACTATGGGCATCACTATGAATCAAACATTTAAAGACTAAGAGAAAATTATGAACAATTGCTTATAAATTTGACAACTAGATAAAATGGACAAGTTTCTTAAAACTTGTGAGATTTAAGTCAATAAATATGATTCACCATATAAACAGAATTAAAAACAAAATTACAAAAGTAAGTCAAGAAGAAATAGATAACTTGAATAGCAGTATATCTAGGAAGGAAATAAAATTCATTGTTAAAATCTTTTGCACAAAGAAAATTCCAGGTATAGACAGTTTTACAGGTAAATTCTATTGAACACTTAAAGAAATAATACCAATTCCACAGAAACTCTTCCAGGAAATAAAATAAGAGGCATCTTTTCCTAACCTATTTAATGGGGCAATGTTAAGAAAAATCCTGATGCCAAAATCAAATGGTATTGCAAGGTAAAAAAAACAGCTATAGACTAATATTCCTCATGAACAGAGACACAAAAGTTCTTAACAAATTTTTTACCAGTTGAATCCAGTGATATTTTTAAAGTATAATGTCTCATGGTCCAGTGTGCTTTATTCCAAGAATGCAAAGTTGCTTTAAAATGTAGAGCCAATCAAGGTATCTCACCATTTTAAAAGACCTAAAAAGAAACCATAAAACCTTCTCAATGAATGCAGAAAAGATTTTGACAAAATTCAACATTCATTCATATTTAAAAAGTTTTCATCACATAGGAATAAAAAGTGAATTACTTAACCTCATAAAGGTACCTATTTAAAAGAAAACCTGCTGCTAATATTATATGTAATGGTGAAATACTGAATACTTTCCCTTGAATATCAGGAACAAGGCAAAAATATATGCTAGAGGTCTTAGCTTCTTTTTATTTGTGCATAGCATGATTATCTGTGTATAAAATTTTTAGGAATCTACAAAAGAGCAATTAATTGTAATAGAATTAATAAGTAGATTTAGCAAACTTGCAAGAAACAATGTCAATAAGGGAAGATAAATAGTACCTCTATACACATATAATGAACAACTAGAAATTGAATTAAGATAACAATATTTTCAGAACACCTTAAAACACGACATAGAGATAAATTTTATAGTGTAAATCCTGAACACTGAAACCTACAAAATATTTCTGTGAGAAATAAAAAAAGCAAGTCAATAAATGTGATTCACCACATAAACAGAATTAAAAACAAAAACCATATGACCATCTTAATAGATGCGGGAAAAGCATTTGATAAAATCCAGCATCGCTTTATGATTTAAAAAATCAACAAACTAGAGGCATAAAAGGAACATATCTCAAACTAATAAAAACCTATATATGACAAACCCACAGCCAACATCATACTGAATGGGGAAAAGTTGAAAGCCTTCCCTCTAAGATCTGGAACAAGACAAGGATGCTCACTTTCATCACTTCTATTTAACATAGTACTAGAAGTCTTAGAGAAATCAGGCAAGAGAAAGAAATAAAAATGTAAATGACATTAGTGTTTTTGTCCAAATTGGAAAAGTGGAAGTCAAACTATCTGTTTGCCAATAATATAATCTTATATCTAGAAAATCCTAAAGATTCTTCCAAGATCCTAGATTTAATAAATGAATTCAATAAAGTCTCAGGTTACAAAATCATTATGTATGAATCAGTAGTACTGCTGTGTACCAATAAGAACCAACCTGAGAACTAAATCAAGAATGCTACCCATTTACAATAGGTGCAAATACAGTAAAATATCTGCAAAAATACTTAACCAAGGACATGAAAGATCACTATGAAAACTACAAAACACTGAGAAACTGTAGATGACACAAACAAATGGAAACATATCCCATGCTCATGGATAGGAAGAACCAATGTCATAAAAATGACCATACTGCCCAAAGCAATCTATGGATTCAGTGCAATTCCTACCAAAACACTAATGCCATTTTTTACACTATTAGAAAAGACAAACATGACAAATAGACAGATACAACAAACTGATCTTTGACAAAACAGACAAAAACATACTCTGAAGAAAGGACACCACATTTAATAAACGATGCTGGGAAATAAATGGATAGCCACATGTAGAAGAATAAACCTGAATCCTTATCTCTCATCACATACAAAAATTAACTCAAAATGGATTAAAAACTTAAATCTAATACCTCAAACCATAAAAATTATAGATGATAACCTGGAAAAACTCTCTGACATTGGCCTAGGCAAAGAATTTATGACTAAGACCCCAAAAGCAAATGTAACGGTAACAAAAATAAATAAATGGGACCTACTTAAACTGAAAAGCTTTTGCACAGCAAAATAAATAATCAAGAGTAAAAAGACAACCCACAGAAATAGAGAAAATATCTGTATGTATGTAACAAAGTACCAATATCCAGAATCTACAAGGAACTCAAAACAAATCAACAAGAAAGAAACAAATAATCCCATTAAAACGTGCGCAAAGGACATGAACAGACACTTCTCAAAAGAAGATATACAAATAGCCAACAAACATATGAAAATAGGTTCAACATCACTAATCATCAGGGAAATGCAAATTAAAAGCACAATTATAGAGAGATCCAAAATGGCTGATTAACAACAGCCCAGGATTGTAGCTCCCAGTGAAAGCACAGAGAGCGAGTGGGCGCTGCAATTTCAGACGAATTTCTGTGGCCCACAAACTGGGAGATTCCCGGTGGAGGAGCCACACGTGTCGCCAGCGCGGCTCTTTTGGCCGGCACAGCTGTTTTGCCGGCGCCCCGGCGCGGCGCAGCGCTTCTCAGTGCAGAGTATA
>CAUYLG010004668.1:0-21309 GCA_963573385.1 Cacajao melanocephalus
GACAGGGAAAATGTGGCACATATACACCATAGAATATTATGCAGCCATCAAAAACAATGAATTCGTGTCCTTCGTAGGGACATGGATGAACCTGGAAACCATCATTCTCAGCAAACTGACACAAGAACACAAAATCAAACACTGCATGTTCTCACTCATAGGTGGGTGATGAACAATAAGAATACATGGACATAGGGAGGGCAGCACTACACACAGGGGTCTGTGGGGGGAAATAGGGGAGGGACAGGGGGAGGTGGGGAGAGATAGCATGGGAAGAAATGCCTGATATAGGTGAAGGGGAGGAAAGCAGCAAATCACACTGCCACGTGGGTACCTATGCAACAATCTTGCATGTTCTTCACATGTACCCCAAAACCTAAAATACAATAAAAATTAAAATAAAAAAAAAGAATCTTACATCCCATCATTAAAAAATAAAACCAACATAATGAGGAATATATGTTGCATGGTGTCAAACAAATGCTAATGTCATATAACAATTAGTGCCAAATAACTATAATAAAGGTATATGATGTTCATTCAAAGTCAAAAGTCTGGTTGGTTGCTATAATGAGGCTTGCTACAGTTTGGGGGTTTTTTAAGAGGCCTATAAGAATGTAGATATTCAAATGAGTGTCATTCTAACTATAAAAGAAATGCTCTACTTGAAATTCCTTCTTCAGATATGCCTTACGTGCACCAAAACTGAGCTTACAGCTTTCTAATTCAATTTACTATTTATTAGTAAATGTCAGATAAAATCATTTATTTTAAGAGAATTCAAAAACTTATGATTGTGAAATACTTTTACTCCAGCTCATTTCCATTTCTTCTTAGCAATATTTTTCCGAAGGCTCAAAATGTATGACATATTCTTACATGGCCCCACTGTCATCTGTCAAATGGGAATATGTGACTTCTCTACCACCTAATATTGTTGTCGGGGAGTTAAGTGGTGCTTATCAAAGCATAGTGTCTCACAGAAGTAGGTAGTCTCACTACCTACTAATTACTATTATTATCAAAAGACTAAACTATTTAGTAGTTACAACCTGCCTCAAATGTTCTAAAAAGATACCTTAAATACCTACCATAAAGGTAGTTTAGAGCTTATTATACAATTTTGCCAGACAGAGGAAAACTTTTTTCTCCTAGTTACTCACAAGTCATATCCTGTTTCTTGCCATTCTGCAGGAACTTACAAAATTTTTTTTTTTACTAATATTTTCAGAATACTGAAGAAATATACTAAGCTATTGATGGTTACAATAATTATACACACAAGCACACACTTTCTTCTCCATTCCAAATGCTCATTTTCCACACTTACCTTGCCACTAAGGATTTCTTCTACTCGCTCTTGTGGTGTCTGTCCAGCTTTCTGCCTCACCAAAACATACACTGAATTCACCTTAGGACAAGATCTCAGCAACTTTTCCAGAAGCACCTTCCCTAGAAAACCAGTAGCTCCTGTGAGGAGGACATTCTTGCCTTCATAGTATTCTGGGATTGAAACCATTTTGATCCTAAGAAAAATATGGCAAATAAGCATTAGTTTAAGGATTCACCTTCATTCTTACATACTAAAAATCTCTTGGCATTCAAATAAGTATTTTAAAAAGCAGGCAAAAGTCAAAATTGAACATTAACAAGCAAGGACTCTAACCTCCAGTTCATTATAGTAAAGCGGAAAGAAGAATGAGACCTATAGCTTATTTTAACCCTGTGTTTTTCCCTTGGATCACCTCAGACAAGTCACTCACCTTCTCTGGACCTGAGTGTCTTTGGTACAATTTGTACTAAAGGATCTCTAAAAATTCCTTCCAGAAATAAGAACCCAAATCTTCATTCAATCTCAGTTACACTCTAAATGGAACTGAATGGTGTTTCTCTGACTCCAGAGAGATTTATAACACCAGATACAGGTCAGCAGCAAGACTCAATTACCTAGCTTGTATAACACTGGAGGTGTCATATTCGCCTATCATCACCAATTGTAACCAAGCCCTTTCTATTACATATCTCTTAGTGACAGTATATCCAAAAGGTGCTTAAATCTTCCTTTTTAAAAAGTTAGAGTAAGAAATACATGGGCCGACTGACCTTCCATACTCAAATTCCACTGAAACAGCAGAAAAGATATATTAAGAAAACGAACAAATAAAAAAACGATAATGAATGGAAAAATAAAAACAGGTGCAGAAGAATTCATGCATTATGTCACTACAAAAAGCTCTAACACATTCAAAACAATGCTCTGTATTGTTTAGAAATGTATACAGATGGAAAAATATTAATAGATGCATGAAAGGCAGTAGAAGAGAATAAGAATCTTGAATTGTATTTATGTTTTATTTAAGCTGGGGAGTAGATACATGTGATTTATGTCTAAATTTTTCAAAATTAAAAATATATATATTCATAACAACCTGGAAAAAATAGCTCCATTTGCCAAGCCAAACAAAAAAGAAGAAAGAAAAAATGATAGAAGAAGTTCTAGAAGAAACAGACAAGACTGAATTGGTAGAATAGCCATAGCAGAAGAAAGAGCAACCCAAGCAAAACAAGCACAGGAAAGGACCATAATGAGGCAAGAACTCTTTTTACTAATCCCCTAAATGGAACCTGGGAGAAAACAACAAGGTCAGGATCAAGAAGCTGGAGTAAAGCATAAGGAAATCAAGGTAATTAAAAGATTGCTCACAGAACAGCAGAGCTACTCATGACAGTCTCACTTTCTGTATAAACTTTGGCTCCCAGGCTTAGTATCCAGATCTGATTGAGAAGAGCATCCAGCATGGGTAACAGGGACCAAAAAAAGAAGTGGAATTGAGCCTGAGGGTTGCTTCAAACATCCCCAAATGGAGGTAGGGGAGGCAGGGGATCAGGAGAGAACAAACAAAAACCACCAAAAGGAAAAAGCATTTATAGCGCTCAGAATACATTTTAGGTCCTCAGCCTCTCTACTCCTGGCCCTTAATACAAGCTTGTCCAACCCATGGCCCAGGATGGCTTTGAATGCAGCCCAACACAAATTCATAAACTTTCTTAAAACATCATTAGATTTTTTTGCGATTTTTTTTTTTTTTAGCTCATCAGCTATTCTTAGTGTTATTTTATGTGTGGCCCACGGCCCAGGGAAGCCAAAAACTTGGATAGCCCTGCCTTAAAGGAAACTCATTCAGAGCTCTCAATCATACCATCTGTGGAAAAGCTCTTTTGAGAAAACAGACCTCAAAAACTAGAGGAAGCCAGTATCAGCTACCAAAACCAACCACCCTACTCCATTATAAATATGAATAAATAACCACAGATCACCAGATATTTAAAAACTACACAAAATAAAGAAAGACCAAAATGAAAAGCAATAGAACCAACTACAAAGGAAATTAAGGTAAGGAAAAATTTTCAGAAAACTTGAATTCCAGTATTCTCCAAGTTGTTCACAAAAATGCTGCATCCATAATATAATTAGTAAAAAAGGAAACAAATAATATGAAAGCATTCAGAAATTAGAAACTCAGGTGTAAGTACAAAATCCAATAAATAGACTATTAAAATTAACAGCACTCCTATGAATTTAAGAAGGTCACCAGATACAAGGTTTATATGAAGGAAAAATATATTTCTATATACCAACAACGAATAGTGAAATTTTTTAAACTCAACATTATACCACTTAAAACACTATAAAACACCAAAATTATAGAAAAAAATAAGTATTGGTGAAGACTTTAAAAAATGAGAACAGTTACACACTGTTGGTAGGACTGTAAAATGGCTCAGCTGCTGTGGAAAAACGTTTGGCAGTTCCTTAAAAAGTTAAACAGAATTATCACATGACCCAGCAATTTCACTCCTAGGTAAACATACTAAAGAATTGAAAACAGGTACTCAAACAAGTTGACACAGGTTTATACAGGTTAAGCATCCCTTATCTGAAATGCTTTGGACCAGAACTGTTTCATATTTCAGATTTTTTTTTTCAAATTTGGAATATTTGCATTATGCTTACTGGTTGAACATCCCTAATCTGAAATCCAAAACGCTCCAATGAGCATTTCCTTTGAGCATCATGTTGTACTTAAAAGGTTTATTTATTTATTTTTTTTGGAGACAGTTTCACTTTGTCACCCAGGCTGGAGTGCAGTGATGTGATTTCAGCTCACTGCAACCTCTAACTCCTAGGTTCAAGTGATTCTCCTGCCTCAGCCTCTGAGTAGCTGGGACTACGGGTGCCTGCCACCATACCCGGCTAATTTTTGTATTTTTAGTAGAGATGGGCTTTCTCCATATTGCCTAGGCTGGTCTTGAACTCTTGACCTCAAGTGATCCATCCACCTTGGCCTCCCAAAGCGCTGGGATTATAGGCATGAGCCACCACACCCAGCCAAATGTTTTGAATTTTGGAGCATTCTGAAGTTCAGATTTTTTGGATTAGGGATACTCCATCTATAGCAGCACTGCTCACAATAACCAAATAGCACAAACAGCCCACATGTTAATCAACAAATGAATAAACAAATTGTGGTGTATACATACAATGGAATACTACTGAGCCATGAAAAAGAACAAAGTTCTGATACTTACTACAATATCGATGAACCTCAAAAACACATCATGTGAAAGAAATCAGACACAAAAGGTCATATATTGTAAGATTCCTTTCATATGAAATATCCAAAACAGATCAGTCTACAGAGACATAATGCAAACTGGTGGTTGCCTGTGCCTGTGGCATAGGGGAATAGGGAGTATAGAGAAACTGCTTAAGGAGTTTTACTTTCAAATGATGAAATGTTTTGGAACTAGATAGAGGTGGCAGTTGCACAACACTGAATGTACTAAATGCCACTGAATTGCTTGCTGTAATGGTGCTATGATTTCAATGTGTCCCCTCCAAAATTCAGGGGTTGCCAATGTGATACTATTAAGAGGACGGGTCTTTAAGGGGTCATAGGGGTGGGAGGGCTCCTTCCTCATTAATGGGATTAAGACCCACATAAAAGTGGCTTCACTCAACATTGGGCTAGTTTGCTCTCTTGCCTTTCTTTCTGCCAGGTGAGGACACAACATTCCTTCCCCTCTGGAGGATTCAGCAACAACGTGCCATCTTAGAAGAAGGGAGCAGCTCTCACCAGATAACTGAACCTATCAGTACATTTTGATCTTGAACTTCTCAGCCTCTGGAATGGTGAGTATTAAATTTTGTTCTTTATAGATTACCTAGTCTAAGATATTTTGTTACAACAGCACAAAACAGACTGAGACAAATCATTATTTTATATTATGTGAATCTCATCTCAATAAATCATTTTTTAAAAAAACTACCAAGAATTGGAAAGGGATAGAAAAGATATATAAGACCTCTATTCTAAAACCTACTAAATCCTGACAGAAATTAAACAACACCTAAATAAGTAGAGACATATTCCTAGATTCGAAGACTGAAGATGTCAACTTACTATCCTTAGAGTCAATATAATCCCAATCAAAATCTAAGCTTTTTTTTTTAATATGGAAACTGAGATTTTAAGCTGTTTATGGAAAACAAAAGGCCAAGATTAGCTAGGATGAACATAAAGAATAACAAAGATGGAGAACTTACATTATCATATATTGAGATGTATTATAAAGCTACAGGAATGTGGTATTGGGACAAGAAGAGAATGGTGCAGCATCAATTACCCATACAAAAAATTAAATTTTGACCTCTGCCTCACACTATACACAGAAATTCAGATAAAATGGAGATCTAAACGTGAAAGGTAAAATATTATGTTTCTACAAGATGATAGAAGAGGACCATTTCCATGAGTTTCATGCAGACATTTCTTAAATAGAACATAAAAAGGAAAATACTGACAAACTGGACAACACTAAAATTAAGTTTATCCCAAGACATTAACAAAGAGAAAAGGCAAACCCGAGTAAAATATATTTGTAATTTATATGTAATGAAACCATTAATATCTAGAATGTGTAAATACGTAAATTACAAATCAGTAAGAGATAAACCAATAGAAAAAGGGACAAAGCTTGAACAAATGAGGAAAGAGAGTATACGAATGGACATTACAAAAGAGGATCAGGCCAGGCACAGTGTGGCTCATGCCTGTAATCCCAGCACTTTGGGAAGCCAAGGTAGGTACATTACCTGAGGTCAGGAGTTTGAGAAGAGCCTGGCCAATGGTGAGGCCCTGTCTATATTAAAAATTCAAAAATTAGCTGGATGTGGTGGCACACACCTGTAATCCCAGCTACTTGGGAGGTTGAGGCAGAACTGCTTGAACCCGGAAGACAGGTTGCAGTGAGTTGAGATCCTACCACAGCACTCCAGCCCTGCCGACAGAGCAACACTCTGACTCAAAAAAAAAAAAAAAAGAAGATAGAAATGACCAATTAGCACATGAAAAGGGACTCAACTTCATTAGTTATCAAGTTAAAACCCCTATGTGATACCACTACACTGACCCTCAGGATAAGGGTGCAGAATAAATGGAACTCACATCTTACTGCTGCAGGAAGTACAAGTGGATATAATACTTAGGAAAGGTGGTACTGCTTGCTAAAGCTGAACATTCACATATCATATGACCTAGTAATTCCACTCCTAATTACATACCCAATAGAAATAAGTACATATGTTCACCAAAAGAACAAGCAAGTATGGTTATAGCAGCACCATTTCTGTTGGCCCAAAGTAAAACTCAAGTGTTCACAAAATAGTATAGCATATACACTGTGGTATATGCACATGATGAAATATTTAAAAACAATAAAAATGAAGGAACGATCGCTAAACACAATGTGGAGGGATCTCACAAAGGGACCACTGAACCAGTCAGGCCAGATAAAAAAGTGTGTACTACTATATGACGCCATTCATATAAAGTTCAAACTAGGCAAAACTCATCTATGACTGGAAGTCAAAACAATGGTTACCTTGCAGGGAAGAAGAGGCAGTGCCTAGAAGGGAACATGAAGAAGACTTCTGGGATACTGGTGACGCTCTGTTTCTTGATCTGGGCAGCTTACTTTTTAAAAATCCGTCAAGCTGGCCAGTTAGAATATATGGACTTTCTGAATTTATTATATTTTGATAAAACATTTACTTTGAAAAATAAAAACAAACAGGGTGACCGTATGTCCTAGTTTGCCTGGAACAAGCCTGGTTTATACATGCTGCTCTCACTGAATTTTGATTTTCTCAGAAGTGTCTCAGTTTGCACAATAAATTATATGGTTACCTTCATTATAATCTATTCAGGTTTGAGACTATTTCAATATTTCAATGACAAAAAGCCTAATTAAAACTATAGAGCGTTCAAGTTCAAATGAATAGTCCCTTCTGAAGGCTGAGGCAGAGGGACTGCTTGAGCCCAGGAGGTCAAAGTCAGCCTGGGCAACACAGAAGACCCCATCTCTTAAAAACAAAAAAGGTTTGCTGTCAATAACCTCATATGGAAGACATGAAGAATAATTCTGCATAAATATACTTCTTAACAAGTAGATATTAATGACAATTACATACTTAATATATATTAAATAGTACACTGAGAACGTACCTAGAAGAGCTATCTAATTCTTTGGGCTTTATTTTTTTTTATGTAAAAATTTATTCAACAAATATTTATTATGGACCTACTAGGTACCAGGCACCAGAAAGTTTCATAGGTGTACATATGCATGTAAGACAGGAAAATATATTAAGCAGTTTTCCCTCTAACAACTGAGAATTTAGAGCCTGAATATGTGATCAGTTCAACCCTAAAAAACAAAAAACAGAAAACAAAACAATGTACTTCCTTCAGTTATCAAGACATTTGCCCTACCAAAGCCTCAACAGCTAATCTATCACCACCAAATAGCAGAAATTTTTTTACCAAGCTTAATTCTCAAGCTTAACAGAATAAAGATTGCTTGCTAAGAGAGTTGTAGAATGAAGTTGTTTCTTATCAGTTTCAGGCAATAACTTAAAGCTATTAACAAGTGATTTTATACTACTATGATGACTTACACAGTTTTCATCCTAGAAAAAAACCAATTCCCACAACTTAGCACAATGCCACTCAAACCTTTGCAAGCACTAAATATTTTTTTTAATTGTTATACTTTAAATTCTGGGGTACATGTATAGCACGTGCAGGACTGTTGCATAGGTATACACGTGCCATGGTGGTTTGCTGTACCCATCAACCTGTCATCTACATTAGGTATTTCTCCTAATGCTATCCCTCCCCAAGGCACCCCCCACTCCACAGGCCCTGGTGTGTGATGTTCCCCTCCCTGTGTCCATGTGTTCTCACTGTTCAACTCTAGCTTATGAGTGAGAACATGTGGTGTTTGGTTTTCTGTTCTTGTGTTACTTTGCTGAGAATGCTTTTCAGCTTCATCCATGTCCCTGCAAAGAACATGAACTCATCCCTTTTTATCGCTGCATAGTATTCCGTGGTATGTATGTGCCATATTTTCTTTATCCAGTCTATCACTGATGGGCATTTGGGTTGGTTCAAGTCTTTGCTATTGTGAACATTCTATTATAAAGACACATGCACACGTATGTTTATTGTGTGGCATATATATACCCAGTAATTTGATTACTGGGTCAAATGGCATTTCTAATTCTAGATCCTTGAGGAATCGCCACACTGTCTTCCAAAATGCTTGAACTAATTTACACTCCCACCAACAGGGTAAAAGCATTCCTATTTCTCCACATCCTCTCCAGCATCTGTTGTTTCCTGACTTTTTAATGATTGCCATTCTAACTGGTATGAGATGGTATCTCAATGTGGTTTTGATTTGCACTTCTCTAATGACCAGTGACGATGAACTTTTTTTCATTTGTTTTTTGGCTACATAAATGCCTTCTTTTGAAAAGTGTCTGTTCATATCCTTCACCCACTTTTTATGGAGTTGTTTTTTTCCTTGTAAATTTGTTTAAGTTCTTTGTAGATTCTGAATATTAGCCCTTTGTCAGATGGACAGATTGCAAAAATTTTTCCCAGTCTGTAGATTGCCTGTTACTCTGATGATAGTTTCTTTGGCTGTACAAGCACTAAATATTTTTAAACTCTGCCTCTGGCTCAAAGGAAGGCTGCACTAATTTAAAAAGAAATGTATTCTTGGCTTCTCCATCCAACCAATAAACTTCACCCTACAAACTTACTGGCAAAGCCAATAAAAATGAGAGTTCTTAAGGGAAGTTCAGACTTGTCCTATCTTCCACAGTCCTACAAGAGTGGCTAGAAGCAACTAGAAAAGGAAAAGCCATGAAAGGAATGCTGCCAATCCTTCCAGACCACGCTGTTCAGATTCGTACTACACAGCAACAATCTACAAGTTCCTATCATCTGTTGAAAAGTAACTGCACCACTGCAATATGAGAAAAGCCACAGCATTAGCATTCCCATGAACTTGGGGAAGGGAACACAGGACTGTGAAAGGTGATTCATATTTATTTTCACTGTTCTTGAGCTGCTTTAGGAAATATCATCTAGCAGTAGTAGTTGGCTATTTTCTTCAAAACACACCTTTTCCTTTGACTCATGTTAAAGAAGCAGAAATCTTTCTGAAGACCAGCAAAATGATGAGTACCATATATCACCATTACTTTTAAGGAATTCACTTAGGCTTACTTGCAAAGTGGGTTTTCCTAGTGGCTGTAAAAAAAATTATCATATATTTGCATTTATAAGTACATTAAGAGAAACATATTACAAAGCTACCTAAGATATATTTACTTGCTAGGAGTTCAAGTCCAAACTCTGCCACTTAGCAGCTATGAGATCCTAAGATAAAACTACTACTCTGAACCTGTTTCCTCATTTGCAAAAGGAGAACACCCGAGTCTCATGGGCCAAAAGAGCCTGAAATGACCACAAGTGGAGAACCACAGAGAACTTCTAAGGTAACAGCCTACCCAATTTAAACCTGCACTTTTGAAACATGATTGTATTCTCTTAATAAATGCTCTAATATTAATGGAAGGCTAATCATGTTGTTTCATTAGTTTTAGAAACTTTTAAGTAATTAAAGACAGGATCCTCTCATTTTCAACTGTATTAAAGAGTTTTTTAAATAGATAAAGCATTTAAGTTGAGAAATTGGAATATTCCAATAATCAGAAAAGTATAAAGCTGGTCTGAAGATAGAAGTTACAGTTGATTGTTCACAGTTACAGACTGAACTCTGTTCTACTCTCCCTTTTTCTCACTATTGCACTTGACCAGTCGTTTTTTTAAAAGCACAAAAAATTTACCAGTTTCTTAAAAAGGCAGCTTTTTGGTGCCAAGAAATGGGAATTCCTTTGTCTGTATTAGAATTTAAAACAACTCAAATTAATCAAAACTTAACAAAATGTCAGCTGATTATTTCTCATACTTGCTAAGCAGTAAGACAAATATGAACAAATATATAAGAAGTGGGGCATGGGGAAAGGAAATGAGAGGAAATTCCATGGGCCAGCCAGGTAGAATAAGAATGAAAGTTTTTTTTTTTGTTTTGTTTTTGTTTTTGAGATGGAGTTTTGCTCTTGTTGCCCAGGTTGGAGTGCAATGGCACAATCTTGGCTCACTGCAACCTCTACCTCCCGGGTTCAAGTGATTCTCCTGCCTCAGCCTCCTAAGTAGCTGGGATTACAGGCATGTGCCACCACGCCCAGCTAATTTTTGGTTTAGTAGAGAAGGGGTTTCTCCATGTTGGTCAGGCTGGTCTCGAACTCCCAACCTCAGGTGATCTGTCCGCCTCGGCCTCCCAAAGTGCTGGAATTACAGGCATGAGCCACAGCGCTCAGCCAAGAATGAAGTTTTAAAGAAGACTCACCAGTGACGAGAAAAATATATAGTTAAGGGAAGAAAGGGAAAGAAAAATTTATTTAGCACAAACTCTCTCTCTCTCATGCCTTCATACACTATTTTCCACAAGTCTCCTTAATAACTTTTCTTGTCTAAGGTCCCTCAGCACATATATGGGTAGAGTCAAATTGGAACTAAATCTTCTAACTAAATCCCACATTTATAGAATGTACAAAAAGTTTTTATTTGTCCTTCAGAAAGGTCAAGGAATCAATTCATCAATGAGAACTGAGTGCACAATACTAGAAGAAAAGTTCAGAGAAAATGAAGGGGTTAGAATAGATCACCTGGAAGGTCCTACACAGTTATAAGTTGCATGACTCACGACAGGAAGAAACAAGAGCAGTCTTCACTACAAAGCCTCAGCTTTTACTAACTGCATACAATAGACAAGAATCTGCTCCACAGAAAATTTTGACATATGAAATAACACAAATTCCTGCTGAAGAATCCTTAAAAATCACATCATTGCATTATAAGTTGATGGGTCAAACGAGCAACTCAGTATAGAAATTTTACTGTTAAAAAAATTCAGGCTCTCTCTTCCTTTCTCTACCATCATTCTGTGTACTTGACCTCAGCTTCTCACCATGTCTTCTCACAAGACTTTCAGGATTAAGCATTTCCTGGCCAAAAAAATGAAAGGAAAAATCACCCCATTCCCAGTGGATTTAGATGAAAACTGGTAATAAAATCAGGTACAACTCCAAAATGAGACACTGGAGAAGAACCAAACTGGGTCTGTAAGGAATTACACATGAGATGGCACACATAGTTATGCCATGTCAAGGTCATGACTGTGTTCCCATATTGAGCTGAAAATGTCACCACTATCTAGACAGTTGGACATGTTTTATTGGGAATATATTTTTTTTCTCTCTGTATGTGCTATGAAGGCACTGGTTGGCTGGGTTCAATAATAAATATGTAAGACCTTGCATTAAAAAAAAAAAATTCAGGTAGTTAAAATCCAAAGGCAATTAGACTTCACTAGGATTTCCCTGAGAGCCATTTCCAGAGGCAGCCAACAAGAGGGAGAAAAAACAAATAGTCTACTGTCAACCTTAGAACGCTACTCAGCGTACCATCCTCTAGGTGATTTAGTTATTGACACTCTCAATTTGAATAAAAAGACATCATTTTCAGGTAAGAAGCACATATCAAAGATCAGTGGACTCATTTCCAACCCCACCCTACCTAAGCCATGGAGAGATCTTACCTAGGTAGTATCCTTTATTGAAATAGTAGAAACAAAACACCCAGGGCAGTATAGAGGTAATAAGGTAAGGTTAGAAGACAAGAAGCTTTGGGGTCTTGCTTAAGACTAATAATAAATTCAAACATTTTTCTACAAATACCTATACCAAGGTAATCCTATGGATCACTTAAGTTTGAAAATATACACTAGAACTTAAATGCCTTAAACTTAAAATGTTCACCATGTTCACAAAGCAATAAAGTGCATAGAATAGTGAGCTATTACGAAACTAAATCTTTAGTAAAAACATTTTCAATACTGAATGAAATGAGGCCCAGCTTATAAACTGTCCCTTGCTAAATAAGGTAGGCCCTTTATAGAAACAAGCCTTTCAGAAAACTCAGTGTCAAGACACAGTGGAAATCCCTGGGACTCTGAGTCTAGCAGGTTTGGGTTAAAACCTAAACTCACCTGTTTACCTTGCCGATGAGGTTGCTTACCTGTTTGGGTCTACAGTTTATCTTTAAAATACAGATAAACACCCAACCCACCTAACTCCATCATATAGCATTTTTGCTATGGATGCTATGAAACAGGATGGATTTCCTGAATGGAATATGAAAAATTATTTTCCCTCTCAAGATAATGTTGATTTGGGGACTGCATGTACCTTCTTCTATCTCCTGCAAGATTCACCTTGTTCACAATGTTCACCATGTTCACAAAGCAATGACGTGCACAAAATATAAAATATAGTACAATACCCAATATAGTACTGCAGTCAAGTCTAGACTGGCTCTACTTGCATGCATCTTTCTGTACCATCATTTATTGTACAAACCCAGTAATTGACAACAGGTATATTTGTAAGAACTCTTAGTTCCATGTTTTAGCTGCTACAAATTTATTTAGGGCAACTAAGTACTGAAATGGAAAGTCTCAAATTGAATATCTAACCAATCAATACAGCTGCCTAAAAAAATCTACCACCTATAGCTATACCTGAAAGTCCAGCCCATTTACCTGTTTTTCTATTAAAATTGGCTCTTCTGTGCCTTCTGCAGGTAAACAAATTCAAAATCAAAACCTACCAATGGAGCTGAGCATAGTTGCTCATGCCTGTAATCCCAGCACTCTGGGAGCCCAGGTGGGAGGATCACTTGAGGCCAGAGTTCAATATCAGTGTGGGCAACATTGCTAGACCCCATCTCCACGAAAAATTGTTTAAAAAAACAAAAACCTACCAATGGAGAGACAGTAGGGGGAGCAAATGGACAAAGAACATAATACTAATATTTCATCTATGTTGTCATTTTTTTACTTCCAATCAGGTACAGTTCCTGTGCTTAACACAGCCATATCCAATGCTGCTTTGTCATTAATTATTTTTTTTGAGACTGAGTCTCACTCTGTCGCCCAGGCTGGAGTGCAGTGGCGCGAGCTCGGCTCACTGCAACCTCGGCTCACTGCAACCTCTACGTCCCAGGTTCAAGTGATTCTCGTGCCTCTGCCTCCCGAGTAACTGGAATTACAATCACCCATCAGCAGCCCGGGCTAATTTTTGTATTTTTAGTAGAGACGGGGTTTCCCCATGTTGGCCAGGCTGGTCTTGAACTCCTGCCTTCAAGTGATCTATCCGCCTTGGCCTCCCAAAGTGCTGGGATTACAGGCATGAGCCACCACACCCAGCTGTCATTATTTCTTTAATTAATTCTGCTTATCTCATTATCATATCCCTTTCAGCTGGAGGACCACATGGTAGGAGTACTGAAAAAAATTCAAGCAGCAGGTAGAAAGTTAAGTTAAATAATCTTTTAATATTCATTAGATTGCATGACTTAAAAAGTAAAAGAAAAAAATAACTTCAAATATCCTTTAAAAGGGGGAACTGGCTGGGTGCATGTTCCCATGCCTCATGCCTATAATCCCAGCACTTTGGGAGGATAAGGGAGGCAGATTGCTTGAGCCCATGAGTTTGACACCAGCCTTGGCAACAAAGCAACACCCCATCTTGAAAAAAAATACAAAAATTAGCCAGGCGTAGTGGTGCACACCTGTGATTCGAGCTACTTGGGAGGCTGAAGTGGGAGGATCACTTGAGCCCAGGAGGTCAAGACTACAGTTAGCTATAATTATGCTACTGCTCTCCAGCCTGGGTGACAGAGTGAGACCTTGCCTCAAAAGTAAAAGACTAAAAAAGTAAAAAGGATGATCAATTAAGAAATAGTCTAAACCAGGAGTTGACAAAGGTTTCTGTAAAGGGCCAAGTAAGAAGTATTTTCTACTTTGTAAGCCACACAATCTCAGCAACAACCTCTTGGTTCTGCCACAGTATCAAAAAAGCAGTCATGGATGATAAATAAATGAATGGGTGTGGCTGCATTCCAATAAAACTTTAGAAAAACAAGAAGACAGTTTGCAAGCCATACTTCCCCAATCTCTGTTCTGAACAATAATTTCCAATATTCCACAAACATTCAGAAAAATGAAGTATAAATGAGAAAGACATCAATCAGAAAGCAGTACAGTCTAAAAATTCATTGTCCATGATTTCACTACTACTCTTACTGTGCACAACACTGTAAAATGGACAATAAATGCCTGTTTGATACAATATCTTCATAAACGAAGCAACGTATTAATATCAGGCTTTAGAAATATAGATATGCCAGAGGCTGAATGCAAAAGGATGACATGACCTATAGCCTTTTTCAAGGTATATTTTTAAAAATCTGTATTTCTAAAAGGAAAGCCCATTAAGATATGCAGGTATGAGGTTTGGGCCGTATTAATTTGTAGAAAAGACTACAAGAGAAGAAGAGTACAGAATATAATCCTGTCACAAACTCAGAGAAACTCTTGCCCACTACTTTGTTCAAAAACTTCATACAACAATATATTTTTAAAAAGCACAGAATTTAAAAGGATGGATGGGAAAGTAGTATTGAATGGACAGTAGTATTCTGGTTACCTAACACTATATAACAAAATCACTCTAAAACTTAGCGTTTTAAAACAACCACTATTTTATTCTCTTTCACAATTTTTATGAGTTAGGAATTTGGGAAAAGGTCAGCTAAGCAAGTCTGGCTGAGCGGTACTAGCTCCTGGACTTAGCCTCTTCTATTTTCCCAATAAGATAGTTTGGGCTTCCTTTCAGCATGTGGACCTCAGACTAGTCCAATGCTTACAAAGCTGCTAATGTCTTAAAGACCAGTATTCTTGTGAGCTAGGCGAAAGCTCTCTTGCCTTTTCTGACCTAGCCTTGGAAGCCACACAGTGTAACTTTTTGCTACATTCTACTGGCTACAAGTGATTCACAAGACTGCCCAAGTACAAGGGACTTAAATCCCACCTCAGAATGAGAGAACAGTTAGGGTCTGCAGAAGCTCACACATGTGCAATGGAAAATACTGTTGCAATCATCTTTAGAAAATACAGTCTCTCTCACAAAGAGGAAGTAACTGCCTGTTACTCTTGAGACTTCAACCACCAACCCATGTTGAACCTATTTCACAGGACTACACTACAACAAAGAGTAGTTTCTTACTACATATTTTTTTAGCCACTCAAAATACATTTTTAAAATATGGATTCATGAACCTCACACTTTGAAATATTTTGTCTACCCTATAACCTCATCTACTGAATAAGAATTTCACATTCCCATGTTCAATTAACTATGAACTCCTGAACCCAGTTTTAGCTAAACTAAGGAGCAAAGTTCTGCAACATTACCATATGGAGTTGACACACCTCTAGTCAAATGCAAGACAACTTGTTTTACAGAAGTTACACTATGAAGAAGCCTCGAGCTAAGTATATTCATTAAGGTTTTCTGATAAATTCCCATCTGAAACATATTGGGAACCAATGATCTAGTGTTTTTTCTACCATATTTTGGTAACTGCAATCATCACTCAATGTTTTAAGACTGCTATGGTTTAGATATGGTTTGTTTGGTCCCACCAAGTCTCATGTCGGAATTTGATTTCCAATGTTGGAGGCGGGGCCTGATGGAAGGTGTCTGGGTCATGGGGGCAGATTCCTCATGAATGGTTTGGTGGCACTCTTGCAGGAGTGAGTTCTCACTCTTTGGGAGAACTGGCTTAGTTCTCAGCCACAAGAACTGGCCGTTGAAAAGAGCCTGGCAGCTCCTCCTCTTTCTCTCTCTTGCTTCCTCTCTAACTGTGTGATGGCTGCTCCCCTTGACCTTACACCAGGAGTGGAAGCCTCCTAACGCCCTCGGCAGAAGCAGATTTTGATGCCATGCTTCTTGTACAGCCTGCAAAACTGTGAGCCAAATAAACCTTTTTTCTTTATAAATTACTCAGCCTCAGGTATTCCTTTAGATCAACACAAATGGACTAAGACACTCTCAACATCAAAGAATACATCCTCTGAGCCAGGCACTGTGGCACAGAACTGTGGTCCTAGCTACTTGGAAGGCTAAGGCAGAAGAATTGCATGAGGCAAAGAGTTTGAGTCCAGCCTGGGCAACACGGCGAGACCCTATCTCAAAAAAGAAAACCTCATCTGAAAGAAAGCTATAAGCAACAAAATGCAGAACCAAAATGCAAACCCAAAGTGTACAAACTGTTTAGTGTAGTCAAGCTGATAAGAACAGTGGGTTCCTTTTTCCTTTCTCACAAATTAAGGCTTACTGAGCATTTTCCACAAATAAAGATCAGCTGTAGCATCTTGATTAACATTTCTTTTTTCAATAAAAGATGCCAGTGTCCAACCCTGTTGTAAGTACCCATTGAAGTAGATATAATGGCCACTCTGTCTGCCTACACAAGCACTGATTTACCAGTATTTAACTGTCTATATACTATTTTCCCCAATACTTCCCTAAGGCACTTCTTGGTAGTGAGGAATCTAAAGACGTTTATTAGTTCTTAGGACACTATACAAATGTTTCATATATTGATGCTGCTACATAAGCACGGCACTTTGACAAGAGTTAAAATGCTTCTAGGATCTTATCATCCTGGGAAATGTTACACATTGAGAAAAAAAGATTCAGAATTCCTGAGTGACGTAAAATTCAAACATAAAGACACCTTAAATTCTACTCTATCAGAGAGGAAATGTCAGTTTAGTAGCACTAAAATTATCTGCTGATCAGAAAACAAATTGTTCAATAATATACATTTTCCTTTGATTCTGTTTCTGTCCTTAAGGCCAGAACCAGTAACTTCTCTACTATAAAGCCTACAGAAGGTGGGCTGTGTTCTTATTAACACACAGCTTGATAATACTGAATAATAAATAGGAAGAAGCATCCAAAATAACAAAAAAGTAAATAGTTCTAACAATTAGTTAAGTTAGTGAAATTGAAGGGGAAAAAAGTCTGCTGCTTGCAAAAACATGTATTCAATTTCCTTGTAGGGGAAGAAAACAGTTTTTTAAATAAAGTAATTCCCATAAGTCATACATGACTCTTTTTTTAGGTAAACTATTGTGCTTGATCACATTTTCCCTTAATAAAAACGTTTTCATTTTAAGACATGAAATTTTGATCCTAATACTTTCAGACCCGAAGAAGTGAAACATAATATTCCAATATGCAAAGATATACTAATATTTTAAGTGTACTACTAAAGATAGAGGTTTTCAAACTTTTATAACAACAGAATTGCAGTATCTTTTTTGCTTAAAAATTTATAAAATTTGACTTCATAATATACCTAAAGATTTATATTAAAATATTTCAAATTACTGAATAAAACTGATGTTACAGAAAAAGGTACTATGTTTACCCTGAATACTACATATTCACAACATATAGCTTCACCCAAAATTAATATGCTTCATATATAAGCCGTATTTTCTGTTTTTCGTGTGTTCCTTTTTTATTGCTGCCTTCTAAATCTGTTCTCAAGGCTGAACCTAAAAACAAGACTCAGTCCTCCAAGGCAGCATTTGTGATAAATGGGGCTGGGAAACTGTATACTTTATTCTCAACCAGATTAAATATATATATTAGCATATCAAAGACTACAAAATGTCCTGAGGTAAAGAAACCCACTAAATTCTATCTAAGCCCTGCTCTTCATAAATTTCCCAACACAGCTAGGGAAACAATGCTCACGAGAAGCTCAATGATTACCAAATCAGCCTTCTAAAGTAAAGATTTTCCAAGAAAGGGCCAAGCCTCTTGATGGACTATAAATTATTTAGAAAGCATGACCTTCCTTTAATCCATAAAGCTACTCATGAACAAACTATTAAGCTAGTTATCAAGTTACAAAAATGAGCACTTTACTAGAATGTATCAAAAACTTCAATTTGTATTCAACTAGTATGTCTGGTTGCTTCAACTGGCAATGCTGCAAGCTCCTACCACATACGCATACTCAAAACCTAGAAGTCTGTAATTTTCAAAGGGGCATTTGCCATCAGTGAAACTGTGTTGTCTTTAGCCGGTCTTCATTTCCAATTGTCATTATTCTTGTCTTTTAATTAAAAATTACCATTAAGTTTAGCTCATCATTATCAATTTAGTTTTTATTTTATTATAACCGTAGAGAATATACTGATACAATTACATCACTAGGATTTGAGGCCTACAGTTTTCTAATTAGTTTAGACTTTATGACAAGTATATTTTTTGTGATTCAAACAGGAACCATCCACATTGCTCTTCCCAAAAAATGCTTATACCATGACAATTAATTATTATTATTCCACTAGAAAGTAAAAATTATTGACCTAAAGGATGACTCAGCTAAAAGGCTAGGATTAAAAAAGCTTGACAGGCATTGTTCTAAGGGTCCTCACTCTGGCTATGGGATTGCTAATGTACGGGGCAAGTCTTCTACCAGCCAACCTGTCCATATGAACCAAATCTGGCAAAAGAACTCAGAATTGGGATCAGTCATATAAGTAAGTAGTAACTTCTTTGAACCTGGATGTCAATAATCCTTCCAGTGTCTAGTTTTGAGTAGGAAAAAATAGCTTTTAGGAATGTATTTAAATGACTAAATCCCATAACAAACTCTATTCTCAAAAATCTTTTTCTAGTTTATCTTTAAAACTTTGCCAAGTTCATAGACACAGCTTGCAACTAAATGTTGTTAGGCAAAAATCACCCCAGAAAGATATAAAAAAGCATGAGGGAAATGTTTTAAGAATTGTGAATTCTTAGTATCCGTTTCCAACTGTGGAACTGAATTAAGCTCCTAAAACTCCTATCCCAGTAAATCTTGTAACCATAAGCTATTATGTTAAAGATGGAAGGAGTATATGTATGGCAAAGTAAAAACATTATGGTATAACAATTCAGGGAATTCTTAGCCAATTTATCAATTATTTAGTTACCATGTTAAAAATTCTAGTGTTAATATATTTCCTTCTCCAGATACTGAGATCCAGAATGAAAAGATAGCCAAAATAAACACACACAATAGACTTACCAAAAATCAGGTAATGAGTAACAATGCTGTTGGGATTGCCATAACCAACAGACCTTAGGCAAGTCAACCTCTCTGGTCACTCTTTAAATTCATTGAAAGAGAGGCCAGATCATGGATTGTTAAAATCTCTTCTGGTTCTCACAGTCTATATTTCTATGACTATGTATTGGAATAAGTTGTTTCCTAGTAGTAGATTAGGTACTTGGAAAATTATTAACTCCAACAGGTCACAAGGGTATCACTGTAAAGCAATTCACCTAATATCCACTGAACTTCGAACAGTCTGTGCACAGCTCTGTGGGGTCAAATGTCCCATTACCAGCTAATTCACCTGTTCCTATCTCCTGAGAATTCCGATTATACTAATAATCATTATCATAATTACATTTTAATTACAATTCACAAGTTTTTAAAACCACGTATTTCTAAGAAACTCATTTAGGGCCATTCCTCACACTAAGTGAATGATGAGCACTTGTATCACAGGGATCCACTGAGAATCAATCCTTTGTTAGCCAAAAACAGTTTCTAAGCTCCTGCATTACTTTGTTGTTTCAACACAGATGTGAAACTCAAAATACTTCAGCAGATCCTTTCCTCCACAGATCTTAACTGCCTAAGGACACAGTAAGTCAATGTTTTTACTTCTGGGGGGAAAAAGGTATTAATGCATTTATTCATTCGTATGTCATATATTCTACTTCCTGTTAATCCAGGATGGACAGGAGCCATTACATAAAGTAACACGTTTACTCCAAAATCTTTAGTGAAATAATTCCTATTTATTAAACTAGCTACAGCTTGTTTTTCTCCAATAATTCAATGAAGAATTAGTCTAATTTTTTAATTAGGCATTTCCAATAATAAGCTTTATCATTTTATCACTCCTAATTATTAAAAATACTTGTCTGTAAAAGGCAAGCAGAACTCACAGAAATACAACTGAGTTGAATTTTAGCAGTATGCTTTCTGCCTATAAATTAAAGGATAAATTATTAAACCAGAATCCACAGACCCCCAAGAATATTTGAATGTATATTTTTCTGATGAGATAGCACAACACTTTGAGGAGATGCTCAGAGAAGTGCACGATCTTTGACAAGGAATTTCTGCATTAGGAAATATACCTGAAGATTTTCTTATCAGAATACTTCAAAATAATAAGCTATAATGATAACAATTCCCTAAATGCAAGGATTTCTCATGAATTATCATGCCAACATTTCTGGAAAAAATTTCATGTAAGACAAGAATGATCTAAACTAGATATTTTAAAATAATCTTAAAATTGTCAAATAGTTAACATTTAAACACACACATGCAACTGCACACAAAAGATGACGGCACAAACCCACAAACATTCTAACATGAATGAATCCATTAATACACGTGGTATTAAGATATTTAGAAGGCTTTTTAACAGAATATCCAAAAAAAATTCACCATGAACAGTGATACATTCAAAAAGTAGTGTGTCATAATTTCTACTACAGCAATTGGCTTTGTTCAAGTTCTGATGTAACATCTACACTATGCCAACTACATGCTGTAAGGGTCTAAAAGATAAAGATAGAGATATATAGATTTAGATGTAACTTATTCTATGAAGCCAAAGTTAGATTTTCTAACTGCATGCTTTATCCATGTGATAACCCTCACCTTACCCCTAAATGTTCTTTCTCTCTATTGCCACCTAATGTTTAAGTTCTACTTTCTTTTTTTTCTTTCTTTCACTCTCTCTTTATCTTTCTTTCAAAAATAAAAATAAAAATATTAAATTTGTTATGTAACTGTAGACTTCTAAATCTGCCCCTGTGCTATCAGAAAACGA
>CAUYLG010004669.1:0-11901 GCA_963573385.1 Cacajao melanocephalus
GGTGGCTCATGCCTGTGATCCCAGCACTTTGGGAGGCTTAGGAGTGAGGACTGCTTGAGCTCCGGAGTTCAAGACCAGCCTGGGTAATGTAGTGAGACCCCGTCTCTACAGAAAACTTTTTAAATTAGCTGGGCATGGAGGCATGGGCCTGTGGTCCCAGCTATTCAGGGGGCTGAGGAGGGAAAATTACTTGAGCCCAGGAGTTCGACTGCAGTCAGCTGTGATAGTGCCACTGCACTCCAGCCTGGGTGACAGAGCAAGATTCTATCTCAAAAAAATAAAAATAAAAGTAAGGGAGAGTGAATTGGATGAAATATCTACAAAGTGAAGAGCAAAAGTACCAAACACAAGCATTAAAGGCTCTACGGAGACCCGGTGCACTGGGTCACACCTGTAATCCCAGGCATTTGGCAGGCTGAGGCAGGCGGATCATCTTGAGGTCTGGAGTTTGAGACCAGCCTCGCCAACATGGGGAAACTCTGTCTCTACTAAAAATACAAAGATTAGCTAGGCATGGTGGCAGGTACCTGTAATCCCAGCTACTTGGGAGACTGAGGCAGGAGAATTGCTTGAATTCTCCACCAGGAGGTGGAGGTTGCAGTGAGCTGTGATCACACTACTATACTCCAGTGCCTGAATCAGGAACTCAGGGATGAGAAGTCGACATGTGTTGAGCCCTGTGCTGGGGAGTGGAGCCAGCCACTTTTGCAAAAGATACTTAATGGAGTCACAAAGCTGCCATATGTTAAGTGACTGCAGACGCTCCCCAATTCCAACAGCGAAAAAGCTCATGAGCCCTGCACACAAACAGAGCCACAAACAGAACCACACACAGCCACACAAACAGAACCACACAAACAGAGTCACACAGAGCCACAAACAGAACCACACAGAGTCACACAAACAGAGCCAAACAGAGCCATACAGAGCCTCAAACAACCACAGGGAGCCACGTAAACAGAACCACATAGAGCCACACAAACAGAGCCACAATCTGTCTTCTGCTTCCTTCTCTCCAGGCTTGTCTAACAAGCCCCCTCCTTACCCTTAAGTCATACCAAATGCTGTTTGGGGACTCCTTGCCTTCCTGGGTATTGCCATTGGCAGGAATGTCTTTTTTCCTTGGCTGTCTAGCAAATTCTTCTTCCAGAACCATCCTTTGAGACCCCACACTACCTCGTGTGTCCCTTTCTCAGTAATGATTTCCCTGACAACCACCGCCCCCATCAACGAGCAGGGCTGACCACTCTCCTCTCTGGTGTTTCCCGTTTCTAGAACTAACCTCTTCTATGAAACTTTTTTCAGAGACAGGCTCTCGCTTTGTCACCCAGGCTGGAGTGCAGTGGCCCGATCGATCACCGCTCACTCCAGCCTTGAACTCCTGGACTCACGCCCTCCTCCTGCCTGGCCTCCTATGTAGCTGGGATCACACCCCGTTAATTTTTCGTAGAGATGGGGTCTTGCTATGTTGCCCAGGCTGGTTTCAAACTCCTGGGCTCAAGCGATCTCCCAGCCTCGGCCTCCCAAAGTGCCGGGATTACAGGCACGAGCCACCGCGCCTTGCCTCAATGAAACTTATTTCACTGTGTTTTTCACTTACATGTTTACGTGGTCATAATCCAGATGTACTTCTCTTTTACTGGACTCCTTACAGAAAAAGACCCCAAAGCCTATCACAGGGTCCTAGATGCCCAGCAAAAGCTACTGCACATCGCAAAACTGGTGCTTTTTTCTGAGATCGCGGCCACGGAGCAGGTTGAAGAGTTTACGGTGCTCTCCTGACCACCCCGGGGACGGCCTGGCCTCGGCCACCAAGAAAGCCGAAGCGCGGAGCCCAGGTTCGAGCCAGCTTCGCCCCAGGGGGTGCACCCAGCCCGGCCCGGCGAGGCGGGCCCCAGTCGCTGGATGCGAAGCTCACTTCACCAGAGGAGAAACTGAAGCCCAGGCAGTCGCTGGGCCCCACCAGCCGCTGGCCCAAGCCGCAGGTCGGACCACGAGGAGGCCAGGAGCCGGGACCCCAGGGCCGCCCCCAACCGCCCTGGCCCCACTTACAGGCTGGTCGGCCGCTCCTCTCCTCCGCGCGCAGCCACCCCCGCGCTACCGCCGCAGTCGCCATCAGGGCCAGCAGCCCAAGCAACAGCGACAGTCCCATGAGTTCCGGCATCTGCGAGAACTCCATGTTGGCGGAGTCGCTGCCACCTCAGCCAGTGACTACGCGGGCGTCCGCACGGCTCTGCGGGGCCGCGTACGCACGTGAAGGCGGGGCCTGGCCGTTAGAGCTCCTCAAGGGGCGGGACCCGGCTGTGAGAGAGCCTCGAGGGGCGGGGTCTGGCTGTGAGAGCGCCTCGAGGGGCGGGGCCTGGCTGTGAGAGCGCCTCGAGGGGCGGGGCTTGGTGTTAGAGCGCCTTGGGGGCGGGGCCTGGCCGTTAGAACGTCTGCAGGGGCGAAACCTGGTTATTAGAGCGCCTCGAGGGGCGGATCCTGAGTTAGAGCGTCTCGAGGGGCCGGACCGGGTTGTTAGAGTGCCTCGAGGGGCAGAACCCAGAGGTAGAGCGTCTGGAGAGGCGGGACCCGGTCGTTAGAGCGCCTAGCAGGACAGAGTCTGGGTTAGAGCGTCTCGAGGGGCAGGGCCTGGAGTTAGAACGTCTCCAGGGACGGGGCCTAGCGTGAGAGCCTCTCGAGGGGCAGAGCGTGGTTATTAGAGCGCCTCGAGGGGCGGAGCCTGGAGTTAGCGCGTCTCGAGGGGCGGGGCTGGATTGTTAGAGAGTCTTGAGGGCCAGTACCCAAAGATAGAGCGTCTCGAAGGGCGGGGCTGGGTTGTTAGAGCGTCTTGAAAGGCAGAACCCGGCGGTAGAGCGCCTTGAGGGGCGGGTGGCCTGGCGGCTGGGATTGCGTCGCGGTGGAGGGAAGAGGAAGGTGGGATTCGCAACCCCTGTTCACTCCTCTTCTTGAAGAGCTGATAATCGTTTATCAAAGGCGTTATTCCAGCGATCACCACACTGGATCCTTTCAAGGAAGCGGGGCGGGGATTATTATTCCCATTTAACGGATAGGAAACAGCATCAGCGGAAATTCAGATGGGCTTTTACTTTTTACTGCTGGTGGAGAAGGGGAAGAGTAGGCCGGGCGCGGGGTGTGGAACAGCCTCCGCAAAGACCTGAGCAGCTGGAATGTGGGGAATGGCTAAAAAGACCTGGGGGAGGTTGAGCGCTGGCTCCATCCAACAAGCTGCTCATTACAGGGCGAGGTGGGGCAAAAGCTGTGTCTGAGGATTCAGACCTTTGGATGGACCTTTGTGTGAAAAGACCAAAGACAGAAAACCGGCAGTGGCTGTAAGGACCCGAGAGGGAGGTGACGAGGGCCTGGATTTGGGGATGGCCTGGCAAGTGGAAAGCTGAAAGCGAGAATTTTTAATAAAAAACTTCTTCTATTTATTTATTTATTATTTACTTTTCAGACGGAGTCTCACTCTATTGCCCAGGCTGGAGTGCAGTGTCGCGTCCCGGCTCACTGCAACCTCCGCCTCTCAGGTACAAGCGATTCTCCTGCCTCAGCCTCCCAAGTAGCTGGGATTACACACGTGCGCCACTACACCCAGCTAGTTTTTGTATTTTTCATAGAGACAGAGTTTTGCCATGTTTAGTCCAGGAGCTTCAGACCAGCCTGCGCAACACAGTGAAACCCTGTCTAATAATAATACAAAAAGGCTGGGCGTGGTGGTTCACACCTGTAATCCCAGCACTTTGGGAAGCCAAGGTAGGCGGATCACCTGAGGCCAGGAGTTTGAGACCAGCCTGGCCAACATGGTGAAACCCCATCTGTACTGAAAATACAAAAATTAGCCGGGCATGTTGGTGCGTGCCATGCCCGGTGGTGACAGAGTGAGATTCCATATCAAAAAAAAAGAAAAAAATACAAAAAATTAGCCAGACATGGTGACACATACCTATAGTCTCAGCTACCTGGCAGGCTGAGGTGGCCAAATCACCTGAGTCTAAGACTGCAGTGAGCTGTGATCCTGCCATTGCACTCCAGCCTAAGCAACAAAGTGAGACCTTGTCTCAAAAAAAAAAAAGAAAAGAAAAAAAGGCGGGGTGTGGTGGTTCACACCTGTAACCCCAGCACTTTGGGAGGCCGAGGCAGGCAGATCATGAGGTCAGGAGATAGAGACCATCCTGGCCAACATGGTGAAACCCCGTCTCTATCTGAATACAAAAAAATTGGCTGGGTGTGGTGGCATGTGCCTGTAGTCCCAGCTACTTGGAAGGTTGAAGGAGGGGAATCACTTCAACCTGGGAGGCAGAGATTGCAGTGAGCTGAGATGGAGCCACTGAACTCCAGCCTGGTGACAGAGCAAGACTCTATCTAAAAAAAAAAAAAAAGATATACAGATCCACCGGGGTTTGAAAAAGTGAACAAGGAGGTCCCATGGACTCTTCCTCTCAGCTTCCCCCAATAGTAACATCTTGCATAACTACAGTGCAATATCAAAACCAGGAACTTGACATTGATGCTATCTGCAGAACGTATTCAGATTCCACCAACAAGGAGACAATCTGAAAGACTTATTGGTGGAATTTGGATTGAACAGGCATGCTCCATGGGTGTCCCATCCCGAAGCCCAGAGCGAGTTGAAGTACGAGGGCTGGAGATTCCAGTTGCAGATGTTTCCATCCCCATACGGGAGGCTGCCTTCCTGACAGTCCCGGCCCTCCAGCAATTAGAAGGACCCTCTGAGAAGAGCAGCTGCTGCGAGGCTGGATGACAGACAGACACACCCGCAATCTTGGGGGAGGAAACAGATACAGTCGGAGAGCAAATGGAGCGGCCTCATTTCCTTCCCTTTTGTGCTTTGCGGGAAACTGGCATTGACTCAGCTGTGGGCAGTGGCGTAGGGAGGGGTGCAGGGGGGTGTCTAGAGCATCCTGAGGCTTTTCCTCCCTATATTGCTACTTAGAATTGTGGGCTCAGCCATAAACAACTTTCTCTACCATCTAGAGACAAAGCTATACTTTAAAAATTATGCATTTATTTATTTTGAGACAGAGTCTCACTGGGTCACCCATGCTGGAATGCAATCGCATGATCTCAGCTCACTGCAACTTCTACCTCCCGGGCTCAAGTGATCCTTTTGCCTCAATCAATCCTACTGTCTCAGCCTCCCAAGTAGCTGAGACTACAGGTGTGTCCCACCACACCCAGCTAATTTTGTGTGTGTGTGTGTGTGTGTGTGTGTGTGTGTGTGTGTATTTTATAGAGACAAGGTTTCACCATGTTGCTCAGGCTGGTCTCCAACTCTGAACTCAAGTAATCCTCCCGCCTCGACCTCTCAAAGTGCTGGGATTGCAGGCGTGAGCCACGAAGCCTGGCCAAAGATGTACTTTTTTTTTCTTTCTGAGATGCAGTCTTGCTCTGTCACCCAGGCTGCAGTGCAGTGGCGCCATCTTGGCTCACTGCAACCTCTGTCACCTGCGTTCAAGCGATTCTCCTGCCTCAGCCTCCCTAGTAGCTGGGATTACAGGCACCTGCCACTGTGCCTGGCTATTTTTTTTGTATTTTTAGTAGAGATGGGGTTTCCTCATATTGGTCAGGCTGCTCTTGAACTCCTGACTTCCTGATGCACCTGCCTCAGCCTCCCTAAGTGCTGGGATTACAGGTGTGAGCCATCACGCCCAGCCAAAGATGCACTTTTAAGAAGAATTTCATTTACCAAGCATTTTGCATGTGACATTTATTGATCCAGGAGCATTTTTTTTTTTGAGACAGAGTTTCACTCTTGTTGCCCAGGCTGGAGTGCAATGGCACGATCTTGGCTCACTACAACCTCTGCCTCCCGGGTTCAAGTGATTCTCCTCCCTCAGGCCCCTGAGTAGCTGGGACTACCGGCATGTACCACCACGCCTGGCTAATTTCATATTTTTAGTAGAGACAGGGTTTCTACTAAATGTCGGTCAGGCTGGTCTTGAACTCCTGACCTCAGATGATCTGCAGGCCTTGGCCTCCCAACGTGCTGGGATGAGGAGACTGATGCTCTAGGAAGTTAAGTGACTTTCCCAAGGTCACACAGGTAGAGAGTGAGCCTGGGGACAAATACATGTCCTGTCTGGCCACAATCTGTGGATGTGGGGCAAGAGGAAGGGAGAGTAGCCTCCCTTTGTACAGCTCAGTTGAGGCTACCAAGTTCTTTCACATCCTTGAATTCAACTGGCCTTTAAGACAGGTCATGTTATAACTTTAATTTTTTTTTTTTTTTTTTTTTTTTGAGACGGAGTCTCGCTCTGACGCCAGGCTGGAGTGCAGTGGTGTGATCTCGACTTGCTGCAACCTTCGCCTCCCAGGTTCAAGCAATTCTCCTGCCTCAGCCTCCCAAGTAGCTGGGACTACAGGCATGTGCCACCATGCCCAGCTAATTTTTTGAATTTTTAGTAGAGACAGGGTTTCACCATGTTAGCCAGGATGGTCTTGATCTCCTGACCTTGTGATCTGCCTGCCTCAGCCTCCAAAAGTGCTGGCATTACAGGTGTGAGCCACTGCACCCGGCTTATATCTTATTTTTAACCAGATGGAGAGAAACACTAGGCTCACATAAAATAATTTGCCCAAGGTCAATAAAGAAGCAAGGGAAATAACCCAGAGTCAAAGCCAGGATCCATACTCAGGCGGGGCACTGTGGCTCATGCCTATCATCCCAAGACTTTGGGAGGCCAAGGCAAGAGAATCACTTGAGCCCAGGAATTTGAGACCAGCCTGGGCAACATAGTGAGACCTCATGTCTACAAAATAATTTTAAAAAATTAGATGTGGTGGTGCACACCTGTAGTCCCAGCTACTCAGGAGGCTGAGGAAGATTGCTTGACGCCAGGAATTCGAGACCAGCCTGGGCAACTGTTAGAAAAATAAGCACTGAGACAAAGGATCTCTCAGCAAGCAATTTTTACTTCCTGGACTGCAGGAAGGGTACCCTCACTTGCCATCTTGCCATGGGAGTACAATGAACAAAGGAAAAGCAGATATATTTATCCTTTATGCATTTGGGGTTGTCCTTACTGCTGTGTCTGATCTCTGTTGGCTGGAGCCAGACCTCACAATATAAACTAAAACCCGATTGGCCAACAAAACTTTTTTAAACAGGTAAGGGGCATAGGCTGCGAGCTGGGACATGCCTGTGAGCCACATCCAGCACAGATCTCTTGGTTAAAGTACAAGGATGTAGAATATACTATGTGCCTGTGCACGTGGCATGTCTAACAGCTACATAGAATAGGGCTTAACAAAGAGTTATTAGCACACTTATGATTTACTCTTTAACAAGAAAGGCAACTTTGAAGAGGAACTTTTACTTCTCACTGCAACGTAGTGAGACTCCAATTCTATTAAAAAAAGAAATTAGCCAGGTGTGGTGGTGCACACCTCTAGCCCCAGCTACTCAGGAGGCTAAAGCAGGAGGAGGATTGCTTGAGCCCAGGAGTTCAAGGCTGTGGTAAGCTGTGATCATACCGCCCAGGCAACAGAGCTGTCTCAAAAAGAAGAAAAAAAATTGAGAGTCCGAGGCAGGCGGGTCACCTAAGATCAGGAGTTTGAGACTAGTCTGGCCAACATGGTGAAACCCCATCTCTACTAAAAATACAAAAATTAGCCAGGCGAGGTGGTGCACATCTGTAATCCCAGCTGCTCAGGAGGCTGAGGCAGGAGAATCACTTGAACCCTGGAGGCAGAGTTTGCAGTGAGGTGACATCATGCCACTGCACTCCAGCCTGGGTGACAGAGCAAGACTGTCTCAAAAAAAAGAGAAAAAAGCAAAAAGAAAGGAAAGGGAGACAGGAAACCCTAGGCTTACCTCCCTCATGGGTTGATCACATCTTTATTTATTTATTTATTTATTTATTAATTAGACTGAGTCATGCTCTGTCGCCCAGGCTGGAGTATAGTGGCCCGATCTCACCTCTGTAACCTCTGCCTCCCGGGTTCAAGTGACTGTCCTGCCTCAGCTCCCTGAGTAGCTGGGATTACAGGCACGCACCACCATGCCCAGCTAATTTCTGTATTTTTAGTAGAGACGAGGTTTCACCATGTTGGCTAGGATGGTCTTGATCTCTTGTGATCCACCCCCCTCAGCCTCTCAAAGTGCTGAGATTACAGGCACGAGCCACCATGCCCAGCCGATCACACCTTTCAAGAGCAAAGCAAGATGAGTCCCAGGTACCGCTGGAGATTGAAGACTTTTGGGGATGTGAGGGGAGGGAGGCTATGAAAATGAGGCCAGAGGGATAGCAGGGTTCAATCGCACCTTGAACATCTATTCTGAAGCCTGGCCTTCTCAGAGGCAAACAGTAGCCAAAGAAACAAGCACAGGAGCTCCAACTTGCTTTGTCTGGAGTTCCCCCTACCTCTGGCCTCTCTGCATTAGACGAAATGGTAACTTTCCACCTTGTTTAAGCAGTGGTTCTCCAAGTGGGGTCCCTGGACCAGCAGCACTAGGAATGCAAATTCTTTTTTTGAGACAGGGTCTCATCCTGTGGCCCAGGCTGGAATGCAGTGGTGCAATCACAGCTCACTGCAGCCTTGAACTCCTGGGCTCAAGTGATCTTCCTGCCTCAACCTCCTGAGTAGCTGGGACTACAGGCCACCATGCCCAGCCAGGAATGCAAATTATTAGACTCCATCCCAGTCCTGCTACTCAGTCAGAAATTCTGGAAGTGGGGCCCAGCAAGCTGTATCTTTTTTTATTTTTTTGGAGACAGAGGCTTGCTCTGTTACCCGGGCTGGAGTGCATTGGTGCAATCTCGGCTCACTCCAACCTCCGATCCCAGGTTCAAGCAATTCCTCTGCCTCAGCCTCCCAAGTAGCTGGGACTACAGGCGTGCACCACCACACCTGGCTAATTTTTGTATTTGCTTTTTTTTTTTTTTTTTTGAGACAGAGTTTTGCTCTGTCTCCCAGGCTGGAGTACAGTGGCGCCATCTCGCTCACTGCAACCTCCCACTCCTGAGTTCGAGTGATTCTCCTGCCTCAGCCTCCCAAGTAGCTGAGATTATAGGCGCCTGCCACCATGCCCAGCTAATTTTTGTATAGTTAGTAGAGACGGGGTTTCACCATGTTGACCAAGCTGGTCTTGAACTCCTGACCTCAGGTGATCCATCCGCCTTGGCCTCCCAAAGTGCTGGGATTACAGGTGTGAGCCACTGTGCCCTGTCCCAATTTTTGTATTTTTAGTAGAGACAGGATTTCACCATGTTGGCCAGGTTGGTCTTGAACCCTTGACCTCAGGTGATCAGCCTGCCTCAGCTTCCCAAAGTGCTGGGATTACAGGTGTGCGCCACTGTGCCCAACCCTCTAGCTGATCCTGATGCAGGGTTCAGTTTAAGAAGCACTGATTTAAACTCATTTGAGCCCCCAGATGTAATTTGCAGCTCAAAGTCTCTATTTCAGTAGTTCTTGACCTTGGCTCCATATTGGAATCACTTTTAAAATGCTGATGTCTAAAAATACTGGCTGGGCATGGGGGCTCATGTCTGTAATCACAGCACTTTGGGAGGCAGAGGTGGGAGGATCACTTGAGGCCACGAGTTTGAGACCAGCCTGGGCAACATGGTAAAACCCTGTCTCTACTAACTATACAAAGTTTCCCTTTCTCTCTATAAGGAAAGCAAAATAAAATAGACATCACACACAAAGATTCTGATTTAAGTGGTCCAGATTGGACTGGCTCAAGAAGATTTTTAAAACCATCCAAGGCCATATGCAGTGGCTCACACCTGTAATTCCAGCACTCTGGGAGGTGGAGGTGGGAGGATTACTTGAGGCCAGAAGTTCGAGACCAGCCTGGGCAATACAGCAAGACAAAAAAAAGTTATGTAGTCCCTACAAAAAATTTAAAAACTAGCCAGGCCTGGTGGTGCATGCCTGTGGTCCCAGCTACTTGAGGGGCCGAAGTGGGAGGATCGCTTGACCCCGGGAGGTCAAGGCTGCAGTGAACTGTGATTGCACCACTGCACTCTGGTCTGGGTGACAGAATGAGATCCCGTCTCAAAAAAAAGAGTAAAGCCACCTGCTTTATTAATAATTAATGCACGTTTAAATTCCAGAAGCTGCTCACTGTAAGGTACACAGGAGGCTAATGCGTACGTATGGAAAAAGCGATGTCCTGTTGGACCAGGGCGGTGGCTATGAAGGTAGACGTTCAATTGGCCAGGCTTCCGTCCTCAGTGACGGCTAGCGCAGGGCAGCAGGATGCGGGGAGGAGCTGAAGATGATGGTTTCCAGCTTGCACAAGTGTCTGGGTGGTAGTGCCTGGCCAGGGGATGGGGCTCCCAGGGAAGACCAGGTTAGAGTGGGAAGACTGTGGAAGTGGAGTCCTGTGTTGGCTCTGTCAGCGTTCGGGGAGCTACGGAGCGTTCAGAGGGAGAAGTCAGGGTGGCAGTCGGACACGTATAGCTCTCGGGAGACAGCGAGGCAGATGCAGAGTCGTGGTCCTCGGCAGGGAGGCTGAAGGGGATGAGATGGCCAGGGGCTTGCCAGAGAGCAAGAAGGGAATAGCCAAGGAAAGGATGGGTTTAGGAAGAGGCTCCCACAGCAGGACCAGGGAGGGCACTGGCAGGGAGGAGGAAGGAGAGCCTGGGAAGAATTCTGTTTTGTTTTTTGTATTTTTGAGATAGCGTCTTGCTCTGTCGCCCAGGTTGGAGTGCAGTGGCACAATCATAGCTCACTGCAGCCTTGAACTCCTGAGGTCAGCCTCCCAAGTAGCTAGGGGAACAGGCCCATGCCACCACACCCAGTTAATTTTTTTTGTAGAGACGGCGTCTCACTATGTTGCTCAGGCTGGTCTTTAACTCCTGGCCTCAAGCGATCCTCCCACCTTGGCCTCCCAACGTGCTCGGATTTCAGGTGTGAGCCACTGAGCCTGGCTGAGAATTCTGGACTCCCGGGGAAAGAGTAGGTCAAGACAGAGGCCCAAGGGCCGGGGGAAAAACTAGAAGAGCACTGTGAAGCGGGCGCTGGATTTCGCAAGGAACGGGTCAGTCAGAGGTGAGCTCAGTGACAGCAGAGTCAGCGCAGGGGTGAGGCTGGGGTGTGAGGGTGTGTGGGGGCGCTGAGAGAGGAGAGGGAGGGAAAGAGGAGAGTGAGCAAGTGTAGTTGACTCTTTCAAGGGAAGAAGCCATCTGGAAGGGACCCAGGGTCAAGGGGATGTTTGATGAGGAACTTCTGGCTGCGTGATACACAACCGGGACCCTTCTTTGCAGCGAGCCACGGCCAGCGTGTCTGCGGCAGCAAAGAGCATGCGTGCGAGGCTAGGTGCACCTGCCGAGGTCGCTGCGCAGAAGTGGCCAACAGCAGACGCAGGCAGTCGGGCGGGCACCGCTGGGCTGCTCGCCAGCCGAGCAAGCTTGAGGCAAGGAACCAAACCTGTTTGTGTCCTAGTTTTTTGCCCGTAAAGTAGAGATGCTGACAATTATCACTCATTCTCACTCTTACATAGTGTTATATATTTATAATGTATATGATTATATAATATATACAATGCCCTGTCGCTTCCATGCCCTGGTCCCAGTTCTGCCTTCTTCCAACTCTGAATAACAATTATATATTTATAATATACGGTTATATATTATCATATTTATATGTACACAATATATTTATAATATAGAATCATATATTATATTATGAATATATAGTATATTATAAATATATATTTATATAACAATATATAATTATAGCATATAAATTTTATATTATATACTTATACATTATACATTAAAACAAATAACTTATTTGTTAAAGTATATATTATAAATATAAATGTATATTTAATTTATAGTTTACATATAATTTTGTATATTTATATTTATATATAAATTTTGTATATTTTGTATATTTATATTTATAACATATAGTCATATATTT
>CAUYLG010004671.1:0-55134 GCA_963573385.1 Cacajao melanocephalus
GCCTGGGCAGTAGAACAAGAATCCTGTTCTCTCTCCCTCTTTTTCTTCCTCTTTCTTTCTCTCATACATTCTTTTTCTTTCTTTCTTTCACTCTCACTTTCTTTCCTCTCTTTTTCTTTCTTTCACAAAAAAAAAAAAAAACAAGAAAAGAGAAAGAGAGATCAGAAGTAGTTGAGAAGCTTGGAGAAATGGGAATTTCCTCCCGAGTAGATTTCACCAAGGTGCTGCTTTTCTGGGCATGCTGGAAGGAGTAAGAACTAGGGTAAGGAGGAAAAACCGTCATTGATTCATTTCACAGTCAATTTGGAAAAATCCAAATTAGTCCAAATGCCCTGCCCAATTACATGTTAATAGCCACTTAACATTTTTTTCTCTGCATCAGTAGATCAAACTTTGAATCCTACTAAACGATGTCTGACTTTTTTTCTCACTAACCATATGGAAAACAGTCCCCAAAAATGTTACTCATGTAGGCAGAGTAAACTCATGGTTCACTAAACACCACCTCTGGTGAATCGGTGCTCACTTCAGACACGCTCACTGCACTCCGACAAAGGTCAAGGCAATGAATGACATGGAGGAGCACCCCTTGACCCTGAGGTGTGGGCAGTGATGATGAGCCCCTCCCAGGGCCAGGCCTGAGGACTCAGTTTCCCCACATTTTATTTCATCACTGTGCCATGCATTCAAACACCCAGGGGGGTTAAGGCTCAGCTCAGGATTAAATGGAGATTAAAATCCCTTGGTGGAATTTGATCATACGGACCTTCAGATAGAAATGGTTAGAGCCCCTAACAATGTTTTTCCCAACTTCTTAGGCCTGACTTTTGAGAAACTTTTTATTTTCTCATGTAAGATCTATTGTGGAAATTAGAATTAGCCTAAATTCATCCACAACGATGACCTGAACGTGTGTGTTCTATTGCTCACCTATCAGAATACCAAATACATTACCAAAGTCAATTTTAATATAAAGCCAAATTATGTGTTATTTTTTACCATTACATGAGATCATGTTGGAATAATGGCAATATTAAGAATATTTGGGGGTTTAACTCAATTTTACTTTGCATTCTAATGCTTTGTGGGCTACAGTTGTCTTCCCATTTACTAACAGAAATTGATTCTAGAAGAATAGATACAGAACATTCTTGGACAATTCAATAAAAGTCTAAAGTGAAAGATCTTTTCTTGAAAGTTACTTGGTTACATGAATTCATACCATTTGACTCAGTAATCTTATTTAATGAAATATACCTCAAAGAAATAATTCATAGTTCAACATACAGTAATTTATGCACAAAGATATTCATCAAAACATTATTTAGTTAAAGCAAATCAGAGCAAGTAATCTAAATGTCCAACAATAGAAAACTACTAAGTAAAACATACTATTCAGTGAGGCAAGGGCATACTATACAACCCTAAAATAAATGTAAAACATATTTGATAGCACAAGCGTATCTATAATATAAAGTTACATAGAGAAATATGATAGTAATTTGTATGTACAGTGTGTAAATAATAATGCATACATATTAAATGTGCATGAAAAACTAAAAGAAATACATCCAAATGTATTCACATATTATAAAATTTTCTTCATGAGGATTTTTTTTAATTTTGGAAAATAACAGACACTATTTTGTAGAAGTAGTAAGACTGTAATGAGCACCAAAGTTCCTAAATAATGATCTTACCAACTCCACATGGGTCTTCATTTCACAATTTATATCTACAGAACAGGCCAAGCACAGCGGCTCACACCTATAATCCCAGCACTTTAGGAAACCGAGGCAAGTGGATCACTTGAGCCCAGGAGTTCAAGACCAACCCAGGAAACATAGTGAAACCCCCTCTCTACTAAAAAAGAAGAAATAATACAAAAATACAAAAATGAGCCAGGTGTGGTGGTACGCACCTGTAGTCCCGGCTATCAGAAGCCTGAAATGGGAGGTTCAGTTGAGCCAAGGAGGCAGAGGCTGCAGTGAGCTGAGATCACAGCACTGCACTCCAGCCTGGGCAACTGAGCAAGACCCTATCTCCAAATAGTTTTTTTAAAGTACAGAATACTCCCACAGGTAAAAAGTTCCTGCACCTGACACAATGTTAAAAAATATAAAAATGTAATCTCACATATGTGTTATGTATAAAGTCACATACGTGCTATGTATAAAAACCCATGAGGGTACAGATCATTTATAGAGTTCACCGCTAAGTGAAGGAGAATGTTGGCCTCACTCCTTTTCAGTTAACCATTCTCCTTCCTGTTTCCTCCCTCCCATCACATCTGAACAGAGCGGGCATCTAAGCATCCCGCAAGTTTGCGGCTCTGAAAACACCTGGAGATTCTTCTGCACCAGCTCCTTGCAGGTTGTAACCCTCTTAGAAACTACGTGCCCAACGTGGCTGCCACCAGAAGGATGATGGGCTGCATTTCAGGTAGTCAAAACCTCCCAGCGGTTTCACTTTTATCAGGGATAAACATACTAAGAGCTAAACGGAACAGAATTTAATTTTGGGCACAGTATCGACTGCTACCTTCTGACGAAACACAGCAAGATATCCCAGGGTCCCAAGTATTTAAAGAAACAAAACTCCTGTTTCTTACACCAGTTTTACCTCTTTCTGCTGTTCATATCCCACCACGGTTCACCTGGGTCTTTCCATGGCTTCTAGTCTGCTGTCGGCTGAGTGTCAGCTCCCCAGGCCAAGTGCCCAGCAACTCATCCCTCGCTTTATGCCCGCCCTGCATCCAAGGCCCAGCAGTGTCCCAGGAGCTCTAATGATTCATTCTTCACACATTCCTTGCCCGTGCACTCAATGGCTCACTCACTCCTGGGCTCAAATCAGACATTCTCTTCGTAACTTTAACGCGGCCTTGAGTACTTACCAGCATTAAAGGTCAAACTTGCCAAGCTTGAACAGCGGCACGAAAAAGGTGGAAAACCGCAAACTATCATCATTTGGATTTATGTGGCTGGACATTTCATTTAGTTATAAGAGTGGTTATAATAGATTTAAGCTGCCTCTTGTAGCTAAAGTATTTGGAAGGAAGGAGACAGCACAAGAATACACTAGTCAACGCAGAGCAACTGAACTAAAAAGTCAAGTCACAGAAGACAATACAATGGGTTATTATTCAGTGATATGACATATTTGGAAAATTAAAAAAGGCAAAGTTCACTGTTTTGCCTCCTTCCAGCTAGTTCTCACTATTAACCTACAAAATGCAAGGTGCTTTGATAAGCCTAGAATTCTAAAAATCTCTCTCTCTATAGCTTACTTTGCACAAACCTGCCAGAATAAGTATAAATTAGTTAACAGCACTTCACTGTGAAGCATCAAAACCAGTGTTCTGCCATACGTAATCACAAAACCAGTCCCTTACAACCCCTCTTCTCTACCATCTCAACAGGCGCCACTATCAGTATAATGGAATTCTAACATGTTTTGTTTTACATTTCAGGGTTTTTGTTCTGATTGTGGCTTTTACAGTTTCCTTTATAATGCAAGTAGCCACACAGAAAAAAAATCTCTATAGAGGTGCAATCTAGAAACACTCATGCTTTTGTGATAATACAGAAAATGGTTTAGTATTGTGTAAGTCTGATGTGTGAGTCCCTCCTTCTCTGGCTGAACTGACAGTTCCTGTTAAAATGGTAGCATGAGCAGGTTCTGATTTTTCTGTTTGCACATTATTGCATAATCAAATATAGTCTTGGGCAAAGGTTGGCATATTGGGAAATTAGATGTCAATTAATAGAGGCTTGCTTTCCTGTCAGCCTTTGTTTAACAAATTCCATCTGCTTTCCTCTGAAGGACGTGGGAGAAGAGAATTTTCCTTAATTGTTTTACAAACTGAGAGATGCGATAAAAGGAGAAAAAATACTGAGCCAAACAGACTCATGAGGTACCCAGACTTGGAGAGAGAAACCAGCAGGTAAAGCCATCACTGTTCATCTCCCAAGGAGAGAGAAATGTCATTCAGGCAGGCAGCTGAGAACCAGTGCGGGACAATCTGCCCCTTTAATTGACTTTTTCTTCTTAATCTCAAGAAACCAACCAATGTCCAAGATCTATACCCACCCACCAATTCTCAGAGGTGATTCAACCCCAGGTATGCTAGTTCGGTTACACTTAGAACAAAGTGCATTCCCTTTTAACAACTGAACTTTGCAAGAAGCACCCATATTTCTAAAAGAGAAAAAGAAAAAAGAAAACCTTAAGTAACATATGTGGCACCACCACTGTAGACATATTATGTCAAGGTAGTGAATTAGAGCAAATCACTTATTTACTCTCTTTACATTAGAATCTCCCCTACCCAAACACTAAATCCCTTACCAGCAGGTTTCATCTACAGCAGAAAGACCTAAGTTAAACACTTAAAATTTTTTGTGGGGTTCACTGACTATTTCAAAGTTTGGGACACATTCCACATTTGGATCTATATAATCCTAATCCTGACTGGGTAGTTTCCTAAAACTTAATAATTTGCATATCCATCCTTTTTCTTATGACAGAATACAATTAAGCAATTTTCCTGGTATCTCTGCACATGTCTGGAACAGGGAGACTGAAGCCTTCATCTCTACAGCTGCAGTGGTTTACTTGCTCAGACTTTATGTATATAAAATTTTTTATTAATAAGACTAGGACTCAAGAAAAAAGTAGAATATGGCAAAATGTTATTTTGTGTAGAGATGCTATAATTGAGATTTTAGCTTAAAATTATCTTCATTAAATGCTGGCCCCTCACCCCCCCTTGGCTGAGTGCAGCACTGCAGAGGACACTGACCACACCCCTGTCCTCTTCCTTTTGGTCTGGCTTAGGAACTCAAAGAATATTAACATGTTACTGAAATGCCACAAAAGATTCAAAAATGGCGCATGAATTAAATGTATGTAAAATGTTCTAAAAACCTGAATGCGGACAATTTGGTACCCAACAGTAAAAACTACGGTATTTCTCTATTGGATGGTTCTTCTTAGGTAATAATGAAAATATGATGCTTTGGATACAAGAGAAATATTTTAATAGCTCACTGAAGGTTTTATTCACAAACTAATAATTCTAAATTCAGACCAAAAAAACTAATGCAACTAGGTATGAGACCTGAAAATGACTGAGCATGGATTCAGATGTTAAATCCCAGCTGTTTACATACAAAGCCTCTGAGGCTCACAGCATACAGCAAAGGGAACCTGAAGAAACAGTTCCCGGGTTCTACACTCACCGTGCTTTGACAACAGGGTTGCAAGCTGCCAGAGGAGACTGGCTCAGGGCCACTGGCCACCACGTGGACAACCAATTAAACCACATGCACTATCGGGTGACAAGAAGCAGCGGTCTGTGTAAAGCAAATAGAAGGTCCCCTTATGTTTCAAACACCTCTGGGACTCTTAAGAAACACGGAAATCAGAGCTGTGAGGCAACTCAAAGAACATCCATTCCAGCACCCTCATCGGAAAGATGATGAGAGTGAGCACTACTGAGTCTGAACGGCTTGCCAGAGTTTACACAAACCCTTCCCCGGGATCTAACCATTCTTACAACTCACACTTTCCACTGCATAGGGCGAGTCTGAAAGCTAAACCCTCTGTGTTCTCTAAAGGCAAAATACCCTGAAGTATGGAGGAAATTACCCAGATAATTAACATTCCAGACAGTTTATGATGATCAAGTAAAATCTTAAGCCTGGAGAACCATGTTTTATTTAGTATATTTAGCATCGCTTCAAACTTTATTTTATGACTGAAAATGGTTCTTCAGGCATAAGGAGAAAAAGAAAGATGAATGGATGATTCATTGATTAATATAGATAGATAAGCACTGTATTTCCACAACAAGAACCCTTCTTTGAAAAACTGCTTTTCTCTGCTTCTAAATGCCAACACACACAGACACACACACACACACACACACACACACGCAAACAAACAAAAAACCACCACAATCAATTAACACTTTTGAATCTCTTTGAATTTCTGGATCTGCTTTCATTTACTCACCCATGATCATGAGCCTTTTACAATCCCTGAGCCAAGCACAGGTCAGATCCCAGAGAGGCCTCTGCAGCGGTGCTTAATCAATATTGTCCTCTTATGAGAGTACTATGGTTTATGGAACACTCCAGAAAATTCATCTGCTCCTGAGCTACTGTTACTGACTATTCCTGAGCAGGTGTACGCTCTTCGTAGAATTAAACAAAATTAGGCCAGGTGTAGTGGCTCATGCCTGTAATCCTAGCACTTTAAGAGGCCGAGGTGGGTGGATCACGAGGTTAGGAGTTCAAGATCAGCCTGGCCAACATAGTGAAAACCCATCTCTACCAAAAATACAAAAAAATTAGCCAGGTGTGGTGGCACACACCTGTAGTCTCAGCTGCTCAACAGGCTGAGGCAGAAGAATCACTCGAACCCGGGAGGTGGAGGTTGCAGTGAGCCAAGACCATGCCATTGTACTCCAGCTTGGGTGACAGAGTGAGACTCTGTCTCACAGAAAAGAAAAGAAAAAAAAGGAATTATACAAAATTAGCCATAAGAGGAATTTTAGAAATGACTTCCTCCAGAGGTCAATCATCACTAGAATCCTTCATCCAAACAGAATTTCATTTTATATGTAAATATGACTGACATATAAATTATAGACTATACTATGTAATCTCATTGTATATAATATAAATTACATGTCGTAGTATCTGTGTATGTAATGGAATATATTCAGAGATGGAAGGAGACTCTCTCTAGCGGCCTTTACCAAGGCTACCAAATATGGCCACGCCCAGTGGCCTCAGGGAGCCTTATTTTGTTCTCCAAATTAAGCTACTGTTGATGCCTCTGGCACTCTCTCTTCTTCAATACACATCTCTCTCCCTCTTTATCATTTATTTTTATTCTTTTTTGGTTTTTTTTGAGACATGGTCTCTCTCTGTTGCCAGGCTGGAGTGCAGTGGCGCGATCTCAGCTCACTGCAAACTCCGCCTCCCAGGTTTAAGATTCTTGTGACTCAGCCCCCTCAGCAGCTGACAGTACAAGTGAGCGCAATCACACCCAGCTAATTTTTGTATTTTGTAGAGATGGGGTTTTGCCATGCTGGCCAAACTGGTCTTGAACTTCTGAGCTCAGGTGATCTGCCCACCTTGGCCTCCCAAAGTGCTGGGATTACAGGCATGGGCCACCAAGCCCAGCCCTCTTTATCATTTATTCTTATAATAGGTACAAGAAAATAATAAGGCTTAATACATAAAAACTTCCCCTCAATGTCACACAGACTGTTAATGTAAAACAACAAAATCTTGTTTTTTTAATCAATGTATTATAATTTAATCTTCATTTCTGGAAAATATCTCATCTCCTTGTGAACCAGTAGATTCTTTGTCAAAATGTTGTCTTCCACGACACGGCACTGTCAGTTAAAGTGGCTTTGCTAATGCAGCAATGCTGTCCGCTATTGTCATTACTATGGAGGGCATTCTGATTCAGTCCTTCTGCCCCACATTTCTTAAGCTGTATTCTACAAAACACTTTGTGAAGAAGTGCTAATGGGGTCCTTCACCCCTTCACAAAGAGACAATCTCCAGTCAAATCTATCTGGAAAACGTTGAATTCTTCACCCCCCATGAAGATTTACAAAATTATCAGTGTATTAAAGAACCTGACAATTCCTGCAGCAAAGAAACATCTTTTACGTGTTTGCCATCATTTCCAATCTTATTTGAGCAGAAACACTTCGATTGCAGGGCATACGTTAACATTCTATAGGACGGTGTTCTCTAAGCAAGCATTGTTTTAGTCAATGCCACAAGGAATAACATCTCACAGGGAAGTTTGGTGACCATGGCCAAATCAAAAGAAAGATTTGGAAATGAAAACGCATTCAATGGCACAATCCAACATACCTTCATACCAATGAGTTAACTGCAGAATGTTTAACAGCATCAAAAAAGAATATGGCACAATCCATCCAAGTCTTCAGGCAGGTATCCCTGCCCTCTTTCTAGCATGCACACTGCCTTGGAAAGGCAAGGCATTTTGCAGGCCCTGCCCTGATGGTGGCCTCTGCAGCTTCAGCATATACCAATGATAATTATGCTTGGAGGGCACCTGGCATAACTCCAACACCTCTCAAGGGTTCTTGGTCCATAGCTTTGGAACTACTGGTCTGGGCCATACGGATGGCATTGTTTTCCATAATTCAGATTTTTTTTCTGTCACAAGTTGATAGGAATCTTCAATGTTTAAAGCTACAGTTAATTTTATGGGCTAAACAAACACCCAAAAAACAGAATGTCTGCAATAAAACAGTTCAAGGATACAGCTTTACTACAAGGGCCACTGACTCCAAAAATTCACTCAACCAATATTTACCAAGCATATCCTACACAGCAAGAACTGTGCTCTGTGACCATTCTAGTATACTTTTGACCTGATATATGGACTTACCTCTCACATAGATAATTACAGTCAGCATAGTTGGCAAAATTTAATAATATTATAATAAATTATCCAAATTAATTTTGTTATTTCACAACTATTTTTGGTCTGCATAGATACACACATGCACAGCATGGAATGGGTGACCCAGAAAACCTGTTCCTTCTACTTATTAAAATTAATCATTGTAAAGTCTTATTCAAAAAATTACAATGTAAAAGGACAGTGATGTGATCCTGAACTGACAAATATTTTATACACATGTATCAAACACAATCAGGGTTATATTATTTTAAACTACCAGAATTCTGTAATCTTTAAAGTTAATACAAAATAAAATAAAACAAACGGGCTGGGCACGGTGACTTGCACCTGTAATCCCAGCACTTTGGGAGGCTGAGGTGGGTGGATCACCTGAGGTCAGGAGTTTGAGATCAGCCTGGCCAACAAGGTAAAACCCTGTCTCTACTAACATACAGAAATTAGCCTGGCATGGTGGCAGGTGCCTGTAATTCCAGCTACTGGGGAGGCTGAGGCAGGAGAATCGCTTGAACCCAGGAGGCAGTGGTTGCAGTGAGCCAAGATCACGCCATTGCACTCCAGCCTGGGTGACAAGAGTCAAACTCAGTCTCAAATATATATATATTTACATACATACAGATATAGTGTCATGAATCATAGCATGTGGATTTAGCAGTTACATAAAAGGAATTCTTTTATTGTAGAACTAGGGTAAAATATGATGATGATGTAATCAATAGAATTCATATCCTCTTTTAAACATAAATTAGGGCACTTAAAGAACTGTGATGCTCTCATATCTTAACCTTATTCTTATTCATCTGAAATGCTCATACCTCACTAACCAGCACTTACATAGGCTAAATTTTGAGAGAACACTGCAATCCTTTCCTCTTCATGCCAAACTTTACTCACATGCCAAAGTTTTGGATATCTGTAGTAAATGCTTCTGTGTGATGCTTAAGTTCAGTGGAAAAATGCAAAAAAAGAGATACATTAGTTAATGCTCACACATGGCTTTTGATTCTGGATGTGGTCTCCTGACTACAAAGGAATGAGGGGCAAACTACATTTCAAGCTACAGAGATGAAGAGACTCACTCGCTATCTTGACTGAATGGCACTGAGCAAATCGCTAAGGGATGAGACCTATCTTAGTCCTCTTCTTCCAAATTTTGCAGCTAGAGAATCCTCTTAATGGCTCAGAAGTAAGTTGCACTGGAAAACTAGCAAATAAACGAAAACCAGCTCTGCTTCACAGTGCTGCTGAGTGGTCAGCGGGAAGGGAAGACAAAGCCCAAATAATCCCTGTACAAAAAAACATCAAAACTCCCCTATAATATAGGAAAGCTCCACCGCATCTACTTTATAAGTAGAAACAAAACTTTGGGTACACAAAGGCACCAGTGATTGGTGCTTAGACTATCCTCACCAGCACTTACATAGGCTACATTTTGAGAGAACACTGCAATCCTTTACTCTTCTTTCTGCCTTGAAAACAGCATAAAAGTTCCCCAGTGAAAGGAGTACCAGTGACAGAATACTTTACAGATTTTGTGATCTTTTGTTGGTGGTATTATGTTGGGTGCAATCACACAAATCATGATAGAATTAAGTCCTCTAAAGTAAACACTGTATACGTACATTTAGCCTGTAAGATTCTTCGCTATCTTGAGCCCAAATTCTGCGATACAAATGTATTTCATTAGAAATTTACATATCACTTCCTTCATAGCACTTACATATTTATTCATTTGTTTATTCTTCATTCACATATTCCTTTCAACAAATACTGAGAAGGTACCTATCAAATGTTACATCCTATGCAAAGAACGGCTCATACAAACAGCCCTGCCTCATGGAGTGTATGGTCTAATGGAGAGAGACAGAGGACACAGACTAAGCAAACAAACACACCCAAAGAATATTTAACACTGTAATAAGTGTTGCAGGAAAGAATAAGTTTTCACAGACATGCAGAATGGGAAATGCCCAATTTAGATAGCAGTGAAGGTCACTGAAGAAGATAAAGTCCCATGAGCCCCTAACGGAGCATCTTTTGTTGCCCTGTGGCATGATGAGGTAGAAAGACCAAAGAAACAGAACCCGCTCCCAGCTTTGCCACAGAGTAAGAGTGAGAACGCTGGGGCTATTTCTGAGCCTATTTTCTCATCTAAAAAATGGAGATGAGGTTAACACCTCTATTAACTACCTCACCAGCTGATGATCAAGTTTGAAAATCGAATATGACATCATAATACCTGAAGCATTTCATAAACCGAAGAATGGTGTAAAACTGTTAGTCACCAACTCCCTAGGTCACACCTCAACATGAATGACACAAGATTTCAAATGTTTGATAGGCTTCGTTTATTTATTCCAAATGTTTGGTAGTCATCAAAATGCAATGACCAGCATGTGTGAGACACAGACCCCTATTAGAAAGAAAGGTTCGGTTATCCATACAAGAAAGGAAGAGCTGTCACTCATATTAGGTTGTGAAAAATCAGATTGTGAATTCAGATGGTTTTCTTTGTGAAAATCAAGAAGTCTGCACTCCCAGACTTGAGCCTTTCTTTCCAAGAGACGTGACACCCTAGGAGAACTCTACACCTGCTATTCAGCATTTCTTTTGTTCCTGCATGCGTTTCATCAAAAGAACACTGCCCTCCTCGGTAACGTCTACTCCATTCTTCATTTAAACGGGAACAATATACCTTCATTTGGCAATTAGTCCAAGCAGCAACAGCCATGTTTTTGAGCTCATTTTATTTACCATTATCTAAGGAAATATAAGCAGCATATTGTATCTTTGGAGAAACCAAACGTTGGGGTCAAACACAGACACCAGTCATAATTTGACAACTGCAACTCAATTACCTACCAGATGTAATTCTTTAACTACATGTAAATAAGCAAATTTGCCCCGTCACTTCAAACTAAATGCAACATGCCACAAGATCCCAGAGCCCAGCGCAGGCTCAAGCAAGAGGCCGTCCACAACAGGACGATGCATGTCCATTTTTTTAAGAGATGGAAGGTAAGCTTTACAATCTCCCTGAGGGGAAAGGCAAAAAGCATTCTTGTTTTGCTCTCTATACTATACCTTCTAATATTAAACACAGGCCTATCTTCCTAAAGAGCATATTACATAAGGTATTATTGTCATCCATCTCCAAAGTTCATTATGTGCTTTCTTATCAGTGCCCCAGCATTGATGTATGATCATAACTTATGCATGAAACATACCATCAGTGAAAAGTAATGTGCTCAATAAACAGCCTTATGTCTGAAAGGCAGCAACCCGGAACCAAGCACAGACACACGCCCTGGACCTTACCCCTGAGGTGCCTTCCATGCAAGCAGTTTTCCAACCCCAACTGGGTCAGGAAAACAGTCTTCCTTTCTGCCGAGTCATCCCCCAGCATGCTTTATAATAAGAGCATTAGCGCATTTCCTACCTTTAAACTGCTAATAGCAATTCATATGCAAACTCTGAATATGGCCCTGGACTCTCCAGAAGCAATCAGTAAAGGACAGCCTGCTAACATGTGAGGACAAGTGCCCTCACTCAGATTTTCTCTGCAGAGCTCAGCCCCTTATGGTATCACTTTGGTATCAATTGTTTCTGCACACAGTGGGCATCTGGGAACCTCCGACTGAATTCCTGAGGATTAAGTGACTTGCCTGAGGCTAGAGGTTCCCAGGGACTAGAAACAGAACCCACAGCTCTCAGTGCTATAAAGTTCTTCTTGAACACACTACCTGGACCCCTGTGGTTCAGCTCCTCCTGCCTGAGAACCTAGCCAGGGACCAGACATGCGGTGTGCTCATTCAGCACTCACTGATGGCAAAGCAGCCTCTAGACACTGACATGGGGGGAAGGAGGACTGATTATATGAATTTGGTCAAAAGATGTCTAAAAGCTGCATTTTCCAAACCTCTAATTCTAGTTCACTCTAGCCTGAATCCTCCTCTTCTCTTTGCCCCTCTTCTAAAAAGGAGAAAGAAAAATATCAAATAAGAGTGCAAATTGTGTGTGTGAGGGTGATTTTGTACATGGCTAAGACTGTATCCATTTAGTAGTGATACAGCTCCAAAGCTGCTTCCTGAAATGTGCCAAAATTATGTTCATATGCACCACACTTATTTCACACCTAGACATTAAAAAAATGATTTTATGAGAAGAAAATGCAACAAGTGAGGAATGAACACAAAACAGCTAGCATAATGGATGAATATGTCTCATGATAACTAAAAATACACATTTATACGTTACCCAAAAGGAATTCTAATTTTTTTTAAAAAAGAACAATAATTTATCATTCATATGCATGAAATGAAAAAAAAAGTCCTGTAGTTACACTTTCATTAGGATGGAGTTAATTTTAATAGATTAAGCATGAAGTAATAACAAAGTGCAAGTTAAATCACAGAAATTGTCATTATTATCACTGGAGTCTGAATCTAGTTTTACGTCCCTAATACTAGACAGTTAATAAGGTAAAAAGTAACTACATGTAACCTCTCCAAATTAACAGATCAAAACATGGCTCATTTTAATAAATCTTTTAAAACTCACTTAAAAACAATAAATGTTTTTAAATTAAAAATCCCTCATTGTTTTATTTTTCAATATTTTGTTTCCTATGCCTACAATACTTTTTCCATTTGTTGATCTCTTCATCTATCTACTCAACACATTTATTATTCTGTAGAACCACTGTAAGCACCAAAATTTATAACACACACAGTAATTTTCAGCAAACAGTGTTCTTGGACATATGCCATCTCACCTAAAGAAATGTATGGACTAAATCTCAATAACTATCTAGCCATGCATTATTTTTTAAAGATTATCTAAAATTTTTAAACAGGCTAAGATAAACAAGAGGGAAGTAACATAAAACAAAATATTCTTTGACAAGTGTCGGGACATGCCATTTAAAAATGAGTGTATGAAAAGAAACATGAAAAGATTTAGAAAACAACAGAATGTAGAACTCCACTATCCATGAAGCAAACTATGGCAAAACCAATGCTAAATATTCAAACATTCACATCTCCTTCCGAGATTGTTTCCACAAAACACCAAAATGAATGATGAGATCTGTGTATGTGTTTATTTGAGGTCAGAGACGTTTCGAGGAGGCGTGGTCTACACACGCTACCAGGAGATAAGGACTGGAGTCGATGCCTGTTGAAAGCAAAAAGCAACAATAGCATCACTCTTGCGTAGTGTCTGTCGCTGTTCTCTGCAATCACCCTCGAAAAACTCATGAGCAAATGCACACAGGTCTCTCCCCGTGTTGAGATACACGTGTTTTTCAAAGTCCTTCTTTCAAACATTGGTGAAGTTGTATTTATTTCACTAAATACAGGTTTTCAAAAATACATTGATCAAAACCTGAGGGGAAAATTTCAAGAAAGAATCTTCCAAGATCATTTATCCCTCATTCGTTCTACCTCATCATCCTTAATCCTTTAACTAAACTAACATTTTGGCCAAAATATTCATCTTATGCCACATCTCAAATCATGTCAATTACCTGCTTTAAAACCTTTACTATATACAGGCTTATTTCCTGAAATTATCACCTGAAGTTCTTGGCCTCCTGCAAAAGGTCCTAGGTGCACAGGGGTTTGTCCTGTTTTTCCAACTTCTCTCCAATCTCCCCTTCTAAATCTCATCCTGTTCATCTACCCATTCGTAACTCTGCCATTTTCTTTCCTAACCCAGAATATCCTCCTCCAAGCACGCCAGTCAGAATTCTATTCATACCCCTCACACAATTTAAATATAATTTCTTTCATGAAGCTTTCCACGTCAAATACCTCTCTCTTCCTAGCCAGCTTCTCCCATTCCTCCTCCCCCTCCCTCCCTCTTCTGTCTGCCTCTATCATTTGTTTCTCTAATGGAATGTGCCACATCCTACCAATTGCTATATATTTTGGAGGGAATGAACAGAAAATATATGAGCATAGGATTAGAGCTGTCACTCAGTCACGTTGTTTGAAAACAGTAAAATCTATTCATGAGCCTTATTAATCACCTGTTGTCATATCTGCTCTAAGAGTTTACAACACGCTTAAAGTGAGACCACTTCTTTAGTTTCATAACTTACCATGCTTAGTTCTGTGTAACCAGTAAGGTGATTAATAAAGCTCATGAATAGATTTTACTGTTTTTGAACAATGTGACTGAGTGGCAGCTCTAATCCTATGCTTGTATATTTTCTGTTCATTAACTCTAAAATGTGAGTCCCTAAATGATATTTACCCATTGCTCCATTTGAGGTTCCTTTAGTAACAGGTGAAATATCATAGCTATTACCATCCACAAATATTTTAAGGAAAATCAGAGTTCTCTAGAACATGATGTGACCAATCTACTTGCGAATGGAAGATATTTTAAATGGCTGACATTCACATCTGCCCAATAGCCTTCGGTCTCCAATCCTACTCATCTTCAATATCTGATTGTAATAAATGTGTGTTTATAGAGCAAGAAAAATTACTATCATAAGAATGTAAAAAAGGCATACAAGTATATTATGGTATGCTATGCATAGGTATTGGCTATGTAATATACACTTAAAGATTGATTAATACAATGGCCTGTATCTTCAATTTGTCTTTCTGTTACTGGGTTCAGAGAAAATCATGACACTTCAATTCACAGACTACGAATTAGGCAAATATTGATGAAGTTTTTAAACATACCAACTGTCAGCATGATGCCAGAACAACTGGAAAACCAAGTTTAAAAAAAAACTCCGACAAATATGTGATGGTGTGCAACAACACACTCCTCCCTCCCGGAATCATCTCACTATCGTATAGCGTTCTCGAAGGGCCAAATCAACACGTTTTCTCTCCCACTTGCCATCCTCCCACATCATAATCCACTAAATAGTCAAGTAACTTCTGTACTAAATTGTCTTCTCTAGAGAATGTGAAGTCCCCAATTGAGAAAATCACAGATTACAGAATGTGGATCTTAAATGTATTAACCTGTTTCCTCAAAACCATAAAACAAACATTTTGAGTAAAATTGTTTTTATAGTATTACATAAAAATTATACATAATGTCAATTTCTATTGTAAGGTAATTTGTGTAGTCATATTCCTTCTGGGTTTCTTGCTAACACTTTTAACTGTTATAATATTTGACTTACAAATGTCCTAAGTGATATACTTTGAAAACAGGTACATCTTAAAATACACATTGTAAATTTAAAAGCTTTAGATTAAGAGTGAAAAATTAATAAGACTAGCTTGGTGTGGTCAAAAGTTTCTTCTTACAAAATCCTTTTGTGGTAGGCATTTTAAAATTATCTCACTAACATCTATTTAAAAAAATAGTTTCATTTTATTTGTAAATGTTGGTATCTCTGTGACTTACTGCAAAGTTTCTCAAAATGTTGTCCACAAAATACCTGCTTCAAAATATTTGAAATGCAGAGACCTCAAGACTCCAGCCTAGCTTGATCAGATCCCTTAGAGAAACTAGCAAGCATGCATTTAAAGCAAGTTTGCCCACGTGATTCCGACGTACACCAGTTGAGAAGCCACCAAGTGGATCTGAAACGGCGTCTCACTGTATTCTCAATGTTGCATGTCCGACAAAAAGTTGCCAAACGATTTCTTCCAAAATAATATTGTTTACAAATGCTCCTTCTAGAGTGCCTCTCAGCAGACAACTAAACTAGTTTTCAAATCCCACGGCATTTCAGCTGAATTAAGAAATGAGAGGGTCATCCTTCTGATTCCCTGACCTCCTAAAGCGTTCCTGGCAAAAGCCCGCTCCGCACCTGGGGGTACGACCTCCGCTTTCCGCAGCTCAGAGGATCGAATTGAGTCTGCACGCACCGAAGACCCGAGCGACCCTGGGTCACCAGCCTGCGCCTCTCCGGGCAGAGCGGCTCCTCCGAGGCCCGCCTAGGCTCGGCCTCCTGTTCTCAGAGCCCGCGGAGCCCCATCAGCACCTTGGACAGAGACTCAGGGGGCCGCCCGGAAACACCGTTGAGACACCCCCGGGGCGCGCAGACCCCCACGTTCGCTCCCTTTCCCGCAGCCGGCATCTCCTTCCAAAGCACAACAAAGGAAGCCCGAAGCGCTCTTACCTAGAACACAGGAGCCACCCCCACACTCGCCTCTCGGCTCCCGGCGCCTGTTGCTACGGAGGCGAGACGAGGCTCGGAAGCCTCAGGACCGGGACCGGGACCGGGACCGGGCGACGGACCCTGGAGGGGCTGGGAGCGCGCGGGCGGCGGCGGGGTCCCTCGGCGGGCAGGGTGCGCCCTCCGCAGCTCTACCGCCGGCGAGGCCCCGCGCGCCCCGGGCAGGTGCAGGGCGCCGGGCGAGCGAAGGGCCGGTGCCCGGGAGCGCGGCTCCCTCTGAGGGCCGAGGAAACGCAGCCCGGACGAAGAGGCCTCCGGCCCAGCCCCGTGGACGCCCGTGATCCCAGACCGCGAGCCGGGGGCTCGGGGACCGCCCCGGGAGGGCACTCACCATGTTGACTTCGGAAACCATGTCGATGCTGGCGATGTCGATGTTCATCCCCACGCAGACCGGGGGACCTGCGGGAAGCGCGACACGGCGTCAGCCCAGCTCCGGCGCGGGGCGCGGGCGGCTCCGAGCACAGGGGGCTCTCACGGGAGGGGCGCGGGCGAGGGACCCCCACCCCCACCCCACCCACCCCGCCCCCACCCGCCGCGGCCCCCGCCTCCCCCGCCCAGGCCGCCGCCACCGCCGTGGGTCGCGCTTCCCGCAGCGGCCGCGCGCAGCCCACTTACCCCCGAAGTCGGGTCTCAGGCGGATGTCGTAGCCTTTCAGCAGCTTGTCCACCGTCTCCTTCACGAAGGACATGTTCCCGGGATCGTTCACGCTGCGGGAGGTCGGGGGGCGCAAGAACAGGGTCAGGGGCGGCCAGGCCACCCCCGCGCCCGCTCCCCCGTGCCCTCCCGCACCCGCCGGCCCACCCGTGCCCCTACCTCTGCGCGCAGCACACCACCGCCACCAGCACCGGGGCCGAGAAGATGCCGAAAAGCCTCCCTCCCGCAAGGCCCCACATCCCTCCGCCGCGCCCCGGCACGGGGGAGGGGGCGCCCCGCCGCCGTCGCGACCCGCAGCCGGGGCTGCTCCTGCTGCTGCCGCCGCCGCCGCCGCCGCCGCCGCCGCGCTGGCCCGGAGCGGAGGAGGGCGGAGGGGGAGGGGAGGAGGAGGAGCGGGAGGAGGGAGGAGGGAGGAGCGCGCGCGGGCGCGGGGTGCGCGGGGGAGGAGGCCGGAGCCGGAGGCGGAGCCGCCGCGCCACGCACCCTGCCCTCCCCCTCGCTCGCCGCGGCCCGAGGCCAGGGCCCTGGGCGCTCCCTCCCGCCTCAGCGGCCACCGCACAGGATCGGAGCTTGGGGACCGCGGAGTGCGGGGGCGGCCCGGGCTGGACGCGGCGAGCGGAGCCGCGGCTGCGCGGAGCCGGGCGGGGCGGTGGGTCGGCCGTGGAGCAGGCTCCTCGGGGCTCCCCGCGGCCGGGAGAGTGTGGGGACCGTCGGCAGCCGCGGCGCGGACACAGGCGGCGACGGAAACGCTGTCCACCCCTCGCCCCCAGCCCCCGACGTCGGCCTCGCGCTCGACCACCTCCCGCCGCCGCGCAGCCCGAGAGCCCCCGGTGCCGCTCGCGCCTGTGCCCGCAGGACTGAGAGTGCCGCCTCCCGACGGGGCCTCAGAGTGCGGGGAGCGCCCGCCCGCCTCACCTGCGCGGCTCGGAGCCTCGGGGCCCCAGGGTCCAGGACAGCCAGATGGGCAGCAGCAGCGCCAGGAGCCCGGAGCACATGGCGCTGCTCCTCCGGCCTAACCTGCCGGGATGCGCCCTCCCCGCAGCCTCCGAGCATCACACGGCGACTCGGGGATCCCCGCCCCTGCCCCCACCCCCAGGCTTTCCCGCCAGACCCGTCCTCCAGCCCCTGGCGCGGCGGCCCGATTCTTCATTTGTAAAACTGGACCTTTTTTAAAAAACCTGCTCCTTGAACTGCACCTCTCACCCTCGCTCCTGAACATTTCTTGGGAGCACTGAGCCCTTTTTGCTCACATAGATACAAATGTAATGGATGCTTAAGAGAGGCCTGAATATGTGCGTTTATTATCTGCGAACGGGAATTCCAGTCGGACTTGGAGACTGGATTGTCATTCCAGAGATGGTAAAACACCTGCCTTTTCTGGTGCCGCCCGGAGCTGTCCGTGGTCCTTAATATAACGCCGGGGTCCTGCTTCCCACTGACAGGCCTCTATCCTTCGGCCGTCATTAGAAGACACTGGTGCACTGGCACGAGGACCCTGGTGTGCCACTTCACACCGGGTGCACCTGCCCTCTGGACCACAACAGCACACCTAAGGGCCGCTCACCCGCGGCCAGGGGTCGTATATGTTTCTTTAGTGAATGATCCCCAATAAAGTTTCTCTGTGCCTGGAACTTCTAATGTTGAAGAAGACGGTTACACAATCCTTCTTGTAACCAACTAGCAAAACCTACACATCAAGCTCGTTTTTGTGTTCTGTAGACTTCTTCAGGTTATTCCAGGACTTAACGAATGGTTAATAACAGATAACTACTTTCCTGTATTGACTCATTTTTTTCTATGAAGCTTAAGCTTTTCTTTAATGTCACTGAGACTTTATGTTAGTAAATAGCCAAATCTAGATCCTAAATCTCACATTGGTATCTTTCTGTGCATTAATTTTAAATATCACTGCCTTTTCTAAAAATCAGCTATTTTATTTTTGGAACAGAAAATGTGACCGCACTACCTGAAAGGTTCAGAGATAAATATAGCTCCCTAATTATTTTCTGGAAAAGTCTATTCACCACTGCTTTGCATTCAATGTCCTGTTAATGCACAATGGAATTATCTGGAAAATTACATCTGTTGTATCACACACACGTTCATGGTTCAGTTTATTTCTATTTACATGCAGTTCTTTTGGAGAAATGCCCTGCTGGGGATCGTGACTACAAGAAGTCAACAATGAAAAGAAGTTGTTTGAATAAAACCAACAACACAGCAAAAATTAGCCCCCTCACTACCAGGTTATATGTTCTAAGACTTGGAAAACCTCATTACAAGCATTATCATCCAACCGTGCATCACGTCAGACCTTCTTGACTTCACCCTGTCTCTGGAGCTTCTGGCTTTATCCCCCCAGCTGCTGCCTCAGCACCCAGTTCTGCAAGAGCTCTGAGCAGCTTTACATAGGGACAAGCCCACATGGAATATCCACAAGGTCTAAGATGCCACGGAATTTGCTCAGTACTCACATACATGCAATATGACATTTAAGGCAAGTTAAAAATCTGTGGGGCAGACTTTTGGCTAATGGACAGATATCCAGTGGACCAAAGAGTCTCCCTTTACTGCCTCCTAAGAAATCTCCTGAGATGCAGTCGCTGTTGGCCTCTTAAAGATGATCTTGTGAGATGGACCCATCAGTTGTACTTCATATTTGGCAGTGGGTGGCCCGCCTGTCAATGAACACTTCTATCTGCTCCCTGTCTTTCCATGCCTCAATTCCCTTTTCCTTTACTCCTGTTTTCATTGGAATCAAATACCCTAGTAACATATCATCACCCAAATTTCACCTCAGGATATGTTTTCTGGGGATCCTAGGCTGAGTTGTGAACTAATAAGCAAGTCATTAGAGGTGTCACCTAAAGGCCGGGCATGGTGGCTCACGCCTGTAATCCCAGCACTTTGAGAGGCTGAGGCAGATGGACCACTTGAGACTGGGAATTTGAGACCAGCCTGACAAACACTGAAAAACCCCGTCTCTATTAAAAACACAAAAAAATTAGCCAGGCATGGTGGCACATTCCTGTAATCCCAGCTACTGTGGAGACTAAGGCAGGAGAATCGCTTGAACCCAGGAAGCAGAGGTTGTGGTAAGCCAAAATCACACCATTGCACTCCAGCCTAAGCAACAAGAGCAAAACTGTCAAAAAAAAAAATGTCATCTAAAATGCAGTCTTTTTCTAAAGGCAAAATCAAGGAGAAAGACTGCATAGGTGTGATCAGGACGCATGGGCTATAAGGCCCTTACACACCCGCACACTACTGCTCATCACAGCTGCTGCCCAGCTTGCATCCACACCCGTGACAAAGGATACACATGTGGCCTGCCACCTTTCCTCCTTGCTCAGCTCCCTCCAACACAGGCAGCCGTCTTGGAGGGGTGGAGAAACACTGAACACCAGCACTCACATCCCTGTGCTCTCTTGCTTAGACAGTAATTACATATTAACCAAATCAGCAGAAAATTGTTAATCCAGTTCTTACTTGCATTCAATTTAGACTGGAAGAGAAAAAGGCTCCAGGAGTCCCACAGAGGGTAATTTTTCATGGCAGAAGAAAAAGGAGGTGAATGCCATTTTGTTCATAGAAAGGTGGTTTTAAATGGGCTGGAAGAATATTTGGAGTCTCTCAAGGTAAACAGAAGGAAGGGAAGCAGATAGCTGGGAGGCATCCAGTGATCATGTTACCTTATTCTTATCTGTGCATTTTGGTTGACCCAAATACCTTTTACCAACTGTTTTGTTCAGTCACTCATCTTTCTTACAAAGAGCTTGTTTTTTAAACAGTGTCAAAGTTTTCTGGCACTACACTTTGATGCTCTTCAAAAAAAAAAAATAACTCAGGCAACTTGAGGTACAGCACGTGAAATAAAATGTTACATGTATAGTTAGCTGAGTCTCCACACATATAAACTAGTGTACATTTTCATTGTTCTCAAAGTTCTCTTGTAGCCCTTTGACCCATCTGCCACTGAAGGTTCCAGACAAGCTCTGACCTACACACATTCTGTCATTATACTTGTTACTTTCATTTTTGCCTGTTCTAGGCATTCCATATAAGTAGAATGATGATATGTTATTGCATGTCTGGCATCTTTCACTAGGTGTAATGTTTCTGAGATCTATTCATGGTGTGGCAGATCCATCATTTGTTCCTTTATATTGCCAAGTAGTATTCCATTCACCTGTTGATGCGCTTTTCTAATTTTAGTGATTATGAATAAAGATTCATATACAGGTCTTTATATGGACATGTGGTTTTCATTTCTCTTGGACAAATACCTAGGAGTAAAATGGCTAAATCACATGATGAGTGTATGTTTAGATTTATAAGGAACTGCCAAAATATTCCAATGTACTTGGAGGATTTTACATCTCACCCACAACACAAGAGAAATGCAGCTGCTCCACACTGTCTCCGTTCATCTTGGTGGGTGTATAGTGGTACCCCATTGTGGTTTACATTTGGATTTGCCTGGTGCTATCTAAGTAAGCATATTTCATTTACATATTGGCCACTCATATTTTCTTTTTGAAGATAGAAAATTTTTGCCCATTTTAGTTGCATTCTCAGTCTCGTTTATTGAGATGTAAGAGGTTTGGTTTTTTTTTTTTTTTTTTTTGAGACGGAGTCTCACAGTGTCACCTGGGCTGGAGTGCAGTGGCGCAATCTCAGCTCGCTGCAACCTCTGCCTCCTGGGTTCAAGCGATTCTCCTGCCTCAGCATCCTGAATAGCTAGGATTACAGGTGTCTGTCACCATGCCTGGCCTATTTTTTGTATTTTTAGTAGAGATGGGGTTTCACTGTGTTGGCCAGACTGGTCTCGAACTCCTGACCTCATGATCTACCCACATTGGCCTCCCAAAGTGCCAGGATTACAGGTGTGAGCCACTGCACCTGGCTGGAGTTCTTTACATATTCGGGATATAAATCCTTTGTCAGATATATGTAATGTAAATATTTTCTCCCAGTCTGTGGCCTTGCTGTTTCATTTGATAGTATCTTTCAAAGACAAGAAGAATTTAATTTAGATGAAAGGCAATTTATCCATTTTCTTTCTTTTTAGATTCAGACTTTTCGTATTCTACTTTAGAAATCATTATCTAATTAAAAGTTTAGATTTTCTGCATGTTATCATTTAAAACTTAGCATTAATATTTACACCTGTTATTTGTTACTTGTTAACTTTTGTGGATGATGTAAGGGTCAAGATTCCTCCATATGAAGTGTATTAGTCAGTTCTCACACTGCTATAAATACTAAATACCTGAAGCTGGGTAATTTATAAAGAAAAAGGATTAATTGCCTCACAATTCTGCAGGGTGTGCAGAAAGCATAGTGGCTTCTGTTTCTAGGGAGGTCTCAGGAAACTTATGATCATATTGGCATGTAAAGGGGAAGCAGGTAGGTCACAAGGGCGGAGCAGGAGGAAGAGAGAGAGGAGGGAGGTGCTACACACTTTTAAACAACCAGATCTCATGAGAACAGTACTCACTATTGTCACGACAACACCAAAGGGGATGGTGATAAACCAGAAGAAACCGCCCCATGATCCAATCACCTCCCTCCAGGCCCCACCTTCCACACTGAGGATTATAATTTAACATGAGATTTGAGCAGGGACACAGATTCAAACCATATTATAAAGCATGATTTGTTGAAATGTTCTTTCCTTCAATCTGGTTACCTTTACATTTTTGTGGAGAATCAACTGATCTTATGTGTGTAGCTGTGTATTTTTTTACTCTATTTTATTTACCATTTTCCATTAATGTATCTAAATATATTTATACGAATCCATACTGTTTTGATTAATGTAGCTATAAAGTTAATATTGAAATAAGGTAGCAAAATCCAACCAATTTTGTTCTTCTCCAAAATTGCTTTGACTATGTGAGGTCTTTGCATTTTCATAAACATTTTAGAATGATCGTTTCAATTTCTACAAAGAAGCCTGAAGGGATTTTAATTTGTATTACATAAAATCTATACATGAATTTAGGAAAAACTCACATCTTAAAAACATTGAAAACTATCTTTCAATTTGTGGAAACTATATCTTTCTATTTATTTAGATCATCTTTAACTTCTTTTTATAAGTACTTTGTAGATTTTAGTGTAGAGGTTCAGTATTTGATTCATTTAACTTATCACTGTCATATTTTTATGCTATTATAAGTGATTATTTAATATTTCACTTCCAATTGTATATTGCTAGTACATATAAATATGATTCATTTTTGTATATTGTCATTCCATCCTCCAATCTTACTCAATGTACTTATCTTAATAGATTTTTTGGTAGTTTCCTTAGGATTATATCCAAGAGATAATTATGTCATCTGTGAATACAGAGAGTTTATTTCTTCCTCTTCTATATGTAGGTATTTTGAGTTTCTTTTCCTGCCTTACAGTACTGTCTGGGGCTTCCAGTATAATTTGGAAAGGAAGTGGTGAGAGTGGACACCCTTGCCTTGTTCCAATATTCGGGGAAAATATTCAGGTTTTGTCATTGCTGTTGCTTGGGTTTTTTTGTTTTTTGATTGTTTGTTTACCGCTAAGTATGGTGTTGACATCTTCCTCTTGTTTTTCTTCTGTTCTCCCTCCCCTACCCTCTCTTCCTTTTCTTTTACCTCCTAGAAAAGTTTACTCCTAATAGTAGAGAAGTACGTGGTGTGTACCTGGTATGGAGTAGGGAGTATGGAGTAGAGAGTCCAGGCAGTGTGAGAGGGCATGAAGCTTCATAGCTCGAGAAACTGAGAAAAGCACCATTTTGCATAAAAGGCTTAGTTTGAAAATCACAGCCAAAGCAAAGTAAGAAAGGCCTGGAGAGGGAGAGCCAGCCATGGTTCTCAGATCATGGAAGTTGGGCAAAGCAGCCTGTGTTTGAAATTAAAGCCAAAGCAAAGCTAGCAGGACATCCCTATGGAGGGCTGGTCTGGTTTGGCAGTCAGTTTCAGAGGGTGAGGAGATTATCTATGCATGAAGCCTGCCGTGCATGAGGCTCTAAGCCCACACAGGGGGAGGGGGTCATGCGCTGCGTGGGCCAGCCTGCCACATGGAGTTCAAGTTCACACAGTGCTAGGCGGGTTCCCCCACAGGAAGGCATGCACAAGGTGAAGATATGGAGGGCGTTCATGTGGTAAGGTGACCTGTCATAGAAAAACAGCCCAAGCAAGGGCAAGAAGGCATCCATGTGCTGGGATGGCCCAAAATGGGGAGTCAGAACCTGAACAGGAAGAGGACAATGCCCACAGGGAATGGAAGCAGCGGCAGCCATGGGAGATGGGCTACATAGTGGGAGCTTAATCAAATAAGTACATGTATTAAGAGTAATGGATGTAGGCTGGGCGTGGGGGCTCACGCCTGTAATCGCAGCACTTTGGGAGGCTGAGGTGGGTGGATCACAAGGTCAGGAGCTCGAGACAAGCCTAGACTGGCCAATATGGTGAAACCCCACCTCTACTAAAAATATAAAAATTAGCTGGCGTGCCAGTAGTCCCAGCTACTCGGGAAGCTGAGGCAGGAGAATCACTTGAACCCAGGAGGTGGAGGTTGCAGTGAGCCAAGATCACTCCACTGCACTCCTGCCTGACAACAAAGCAAGACTCTGTCTCAAAACAATGAAAAGAGTAATGGAAGCCAAGTTTCTCTCTCTCTGTTGGAGATGGGAGTTGCAAGTACAAAAAAAGGGAGAAATAATCCCTGTGGTGTGATTGCAATTCAATGTATTAGTGTGAACTAATGATTTTCAAAGTATATCTATAAATATAGACATATAGATATGTATATATGTACTTACTGTATGCATACATATACACACATGCATATATATATATATATATATATATATGTGTGTGTGTGTGTGTGTATTTATACACACACATATATATTCTCTGCTTCTACCCACCAAGAAGCCCTGGGAACAGTGACAGCGCAATAGCAATGAGCACCCTCTGCACCCAGTTTTTGGCTTCTCCATACTATTTGCTACTGAAAGGAACCAGAGCTACTTGGGAAAATGGATAATTGTAGAGACAGACAGGGAAAGCATAAGATGGAATTGGAGCATTTGTGGCATAGCAAGGAGGTGTTCAAAGAATGATGAGAACATGTCAGAAAGACGCAAAATCCAGCTTGAATGTTTTCATACTGCCTAATTCTGGGAAGATTTGAGTAAAAATAAAAAATTAATTATAAAAATAACTATAAAATTACAAAGTAAAAATAGTAACTTTATAGTTTAGCTGGGCAGATACTACCTTAATCAAGCGATCAATCTGAACAAATTTAAAGAATGAAATATATCAAAATTATGCATCCTATGATATAATGCAGTGAGAAGATTACTGTGTCAGTTTATGGCATTTCCACAAAAATACACAAGCTAAATCCAATCATGAGGAAACATCAGACAAACCCAAATTAAGAGAGTTTCTAAAGATAATGTCCCTATAATAATTCAAAAGTGCCAATACCATCAAAGTCCAGAAAAGACTGATAAACTAAAGTAAATCAAAGAGACAGGAACTCATAATGCATGCGTAATTCTGGACTCCATCATTCTGCTGTAAAATATTTCAGTGAGGCAACTGGTTGATCTTCAATGGGGTATAACGATTGAATGGCAATAATTTAACAGCATCTATTTCCTGATATTTTGATAACTGCATTGTAATAACACAAGTCTCTTTGTATCTATGAAACCACACTAAGATGTGTGAGAAAAGTTTTCTGTAATGCTATGATAACTAAAAAAAAAAAAAAAAGTTTTCTGTAGATGCCCTTTATCACATTAAGGAAATTGCCTTCTATTCCTAGTTTTGTGGAGAGTTTTATCAAGAAAGGTGTGGAATTTCAGCAGATGCTTTTTTGTATGTGTGTGTGTGTGTCTATGGAATAATCATTAATTTTCTCCTTTATTCCTTTTTTTTAAGACGGAGTTTTACTCTGTGGCCCAGGCCTGATCTTGGCTCACTGCAACCTCTGCCTCCCGATTCAAGTGATTCTCTTGCCTCAGCCTCCTGAGTAGCTGGGATTATAGGTGTGTGCCACAGTGCCTGGCTAATTTTTTTTATTTTTTGTAGAGACAGGGTTTCACCATATTGGTCAGGCTGGTCTCAAACTCCTGACCTCGCCCACCTCAGCCTCCCAAAGTGTTGGGATTACAGGTGTGAGCCACCACACCTGGCCTCCTTTATTCTTTAAGCATAATAAATGACATTGATTTTTTAAATGTTAGGCAATATTTGTGTTCCTAGGATACACATTGCTTGGTCATTTTGCTTATACTTTTTACCTGTTGCTGGATTTGATTGTTCAATAGTATTGTTAAAAATGTGTGTGCCTATGTTCGTAAGTGTTTTGGTGTATATTTGCCTTTTCTTGCCTTGTTTTTGTATTAGTGCAATGCTGACCTCCGAAAGCAAGGTTCCATATGTGTTTATTTCTCCTGTAATTTTTGAAAGGTTTTTCTGTAGGATTGTCATTACATCTTTCTTAAATATTTCCTAGAATTCATCAATGAAACCAATGAAGTTTGAAGATTTCCTTAATTTTTAAATAATAAATACAATATTTTTGCAGACTTAAGCTATTTAGATTTCTATTTCTTCTTGTGACAGTTTTGTTAATTTACATAAAGTTTGTCTGTTTGGTCTAATTGTCAAATTTATTAATGAAAAATATTTATAACATTCACTTATAATTTTTAAAGTTTTAAAGCATGTAGTTATGCTCCCACTTTCTTTTCTGATATTGGTAGTTTGTGTCCTCTTTTTTTATCTTGATGAGTCTAGCTGAAAGTTGCTTACTTTCATTCATCTTTTCAAATAATCTGCTTTTGGTTACACCACTTTGCTCTATTATTTGTCTGTTTTGTAGCTTATCAATTTCTGCTTTTGTTTTTACTATTTCCTTTCTTCTACTTCCTTTGGCTCACTTTGCTTTTTCCTTTTGTGGTTTCTTAGGATTGAAGCTTAGATTAATGATTTTTTAGAACTTTTCTAATGTGGGCATTTAAAGTTACATATTTCTAAGCCTCAACAGTATTCCAAAAGTTTTAGTATGCTACATTTTAATTTACTTCATAGTATTTTCTCATGTATTTTAATTTTTATTAGCCATAGGTATTTAGAAGCACATTCTTTTATTCCCAAACATTTGGAAATATGCCAGACTTCATTTTGCTGTTAATTTTTAATTTAATTGTGCTATAATCACAGAACATATTTTCTAGAGATTCAGCTCTTTTGAATTTGCTGTGATAATATTTCTGACCTGTGCATGATTTACATTGGTGACTATACCATGCACACTTGAGCAGATAGGCATTCTGCCTTTTGGGGATGGAGCATTGTCTAAATGTCAATTAGGTTAAGTTGGCTGACGGTGATGCTTGGGTCTTATGTATCTATCCTTACTGATTTTCTGTGTACTTGTTCTCTCAATTACTGAGAGGGGAATGCTGATGTCTTTAAATATTATTACTTGCCCGTTACTTTTTTCAATTTGTTGAGTTTCTGCTACCTGTCTTTTGAAATTGTTATTTGGTGGATAGGCATGAAGGATTTTTATGTCTTTTTGACGAACTGTGTCTTTTACTATCCAAAATGTCCCTCTTTATCACTGGTAGTATTGCTTGCCTGAAGCCGGCTCTGTCTTAACTTAATAACTACTCCAGCTCTTTTATGATAATTTTTCCTTTTACTTCAGCTTATTTGCTTAGAGTTAAAAATCTCTTTTTTGTGGGCTTCATTTGTCAGGCCAAGCTTCTTTATCGTGTCTGACAATTCCTGCCTTTTAGCTGGACTGTCCAGTTCAGAGCTGTTTAATAGAAGTGCAATGTAAGCCACACGATGTAATTTTTTAAAAATTTCTGTAGCCATATTGAAAAGGGGAAACAAGTGGAATTAATTTTAGTAATTTATTTAACTCAATATAACCAAAATATATTTCAACCTGTAATCAATGTAAAAATATAAATTTAAAAAAGGGCCATACTAAATATTCAGAATCTGGTTGTTTTAAGATGCACCTGCAGTACATCTTCGTTTGGGATAGGTCCATTTCAGGTGCCTGATAGTCACAAGTGGCTAGTAGCTACCATTTTGCACAATGCAAATCTAAACTATCTGTATTTAATGTCATTATTGAAGTGGTAGAGTTTAAGCCAAGCATCATTTTTTTGTTTTCTGTTTGTCAAATCTGTTCACTGTCCTTTCCCACCTTTTCCTGCCTTATAAAAAAATCAATTGATTGAATTTTTTAGCATTCAGTTCTATATTTACTGTCGGATTATAAACTATGCCTTTTTTGGTGTTTAAGGTTTACAACATTCATCTTTAAGTACAGTCTAGTGTCAAATACTATAATTCTATTGAATGTGTAAAGCAAGAACCTCACCACAGCTCAATTCTACACTCCAAAATTGTGTGCTATTTCCTTATATTTTACTTTTATTCATGTTAAAATACCATAACACATGGATATTGCTATGAATACCTTCCAAGAAATATTTTAAAATAATTCTCTACATATTTGCTGTTCATAGCACTTATTATTACTCTATAGATATACATGTTTTCATCTGATATTATTTTCATTTTGTCTAAGGAACTTACTATACATTTGTTCTACAGCATGTCTGCTAGTGACAATTCTCCTAGCTTTTGTTTGACTGAAAATCTATAGTTTCCCTACATTTTCATGAGATTATTTTGCTAGATATGAAAGTCAAAAAGTTGACAGGCTGTCTTTCAGCACTTTAAAAATAGTATTCCTTTGTCATTTCATAAGAAATTACTAAACATTTCTTGTTTATTTCAGTAAGAAATTAATAAAAATGTATTATCTCTGTCCTCACGTACATATATTTTTTAAAATTTTTCAGAGACAGGGTCTTGCTCTGTCACCCAGGCTGGAGTATCGTGGTATAATCATAGCTTACTGCAGTCTCAAACTCCTGGGCTCAAGCGATCCTCCTGCCTCAGCTTTCCTAGTAGCTGGGACTTACAGGTGCATGCCACTGAGACCAGCTAATTCATTTATTTTTTACTTTAAAATTTTTTTTGGTAGAGACAGGGTGCCACTTTGTTGCTCAAGCTGCTTTAAACCTCCTCGCTTCAAGTGATCCTCCCAAAGTGCTGGGATCATAGACATGAGGGACAGCACTCAGCCCATAATATCTTAATATAAACCATCTGTGTTGCCTTTAAGTCTTTTATCTAACACTACTTATCTCCAATTTTATCTTCATGTTCCTAGATACGTTTTTCTTTTTGTTTCTCCTTGGAACTCACTGAGCTTCTCAGATCTGCGTGTTTATAGCTTTCATCTTATTTGGATAATTTCCAGCTAATATTTTCAAAAACATTTTTCCTCCCCTCTTCTGAAATTCCAATTACACATATGTATGACACTTTGATACAGTCCCACATTTTCTTTATTTCAGTCTATTTTTCCACTGCGCTTTAATTCAGATAACCATATTATTATGTTTTCAAGTTCTTCCTGTAAAATGTTTATATTTTCACATGTACATAGTAGGTGTATATATTTATGTGGTACAGGAGATATTTTGGTACAGGCATACAATGCATACTGATTACATTAAGGTAAATGGGGTATTCATCTCCTCAAGCATTTATTATTTCTTTGTGTCACAAACATTCCAGTTATACTCTTTTAGTTATTTTTAAATGTACAATAAATTATTCATTGTAGTCACCCTATTGTGCTATCAAACACTAAATCTTATGCATTCTAACTATATTTTATGTTAGAATTATGCAATTATGTAATTGTATAATTTTCTAACATACGTAATTATGTTAGAAAGAAAAATCACAATTATGTTTGCACCCATCTAATAGTTTTTTTGGTGAAATCTCTAAGTTTTTCCAAATATAAGATTGCATCATCTGCAAACAAGGACAATTTGATGTCTTCCTTTTCAGTTTGGATGCACTTTCTTTCCTTCTCTTGTCTGATTGCTCTTGCTAGGACTTTCAAGTACTATTTGAGTAACAGTGGTGACAGTGGGCACCCCAACTTCTCTTACCTTGTCTTCTGCATTATCCTATTTGCTTTGGGTCATGTCCGGTGACAAAATCATTTCAGAAATTATATTTGAGCTCGAAAAATTTCATTTGGTTCTTCTTATATATTCCATTATTGCCTTCACTGTGTTCATTGCTTCTTTAAACCATTAAGCTCATCAATAGTAGCTTTTACCATTTTCTTGTCTGGTTATTCAATCATCTCTCTCATTTCTTGGGCTGTTTATAATGAGGGATTTTTTTTTCGGGTTATGTGTTAACATTTTCCTGCATCTTGGTATGCTAATAATTCTTTTTGGACTCTGCATATTGTGAATTTTATGTTGTTCTGTGCTATATTTTGCCACCTTGTTTTAAAAGGTGTTTGTCTTTATTCCAGCAGTAAAGTTATATGCGGATCAGTTTGATCTTTTCAAGAGTATTTTAAAGTTTTTAAAGGGAAGGTCTAAGGTAGCTTTTAACCTAAGGCTATTTTGGTCATACTACTAAAGCCTTACCCTTCTGGGATACCTATTTAATATGCCCATTTAATGGTTCTATTTAATGGTTGTTTGTTTGTTTGTTTGTTTGTTTGAGACACAGTCTTGCTCTGATGTCCAGGCTGGAGTTGGCTCACTGCAACCTCCACCTCCCAGGTTCAAGTGACTCTCCTGCCTCAGTCTCCTATGTTGCTGGGATCACAGGAGCATGCCACCAGGCCCACCTAATTTTTATTTAATGGTCTTCATATGTTTAATAAGGATCCTCCATTCTTGCTGGTTAGAATTATAAAGTCATCTAGTCTTGTGTAACCTCTGAAAATCATATAGGTTGTAGATCCTGCCTTATTGTCTATTTAGCTCTGCGGAGACTCACTCTATGCATGTACAGCTTAATACTCATCAATAAATGCAAGAGAGGTCGGGCATGGTGGCTCAAGTCTGTAATCCCAGCACTTTGGGAGGCCGAGGCGGGCGGATCGCTAGGTCAAGAGATCGAGACCATCCTGGCCAACATGGTGAAACCCTGTCTCTACTAAAAAGATACAAAAAAAATTAGCTGGGCATGGTGGCATGTGCCTGTAGTCCCAGCTACTCGGGAGGCTGAGGCAGGAGAATTGCTTGAATACGGGAGGCGGAGGTTGCAGTGAGCCGAGATCGCACCACTGCACTCCAGCCTGGCGCCTAGCGACAAAGCGAGACTCTATCTCAAAAAATAAATAAATAAATAGATAAAATAAATAAATGCAAGAGAACCCAGATGTCTTGAGCTCTCTCTCTCTCTGCATAGCATCCTCCTCTCTCACTCTATATTCTGCAGATGTAAGTTGCTGCATTCTCTCGGAACTCTGGTCTCTATCTTCTCAATCCAGTGATCTGCTGTGTCCTGCTTGGAATTCTTCTCACTACACTGTAGTCCATAAAGGTCTCCAGGCAAAAAGCCGAGTCAATTGTAGAGCTCTTGTTTCCTTCTCTAAGGGACCACAGTGCCACACTGCCTACTGTTTAATGACTACATACAGTTGTTTCATAGGTTTTGTTCAGCTTTTCTAGTGACTTGTGATATAAAAACAACTCTAGTCACATTTACTTCATTATTGCTGGAAGGAGAACTCTTAAGCTGATTTGTATAGAGGGAAATGAAAATTGATGTTACTAAGCAATTGCTGAGAGTAATTGTCACTGTTCTCAGAACAGTGATCTAAAAGCAGCAAAGGTTCTTATCTCAGTATCTCACTAAATCCATAATAACTTTACTAGTAAAGTATGTTTATATATCCTACTAAGTATATTTACACCTATGGCAAAATCTCAATCAGAAAGGCTAATTTCAAACCCTTGTCCCAAGAGTTGTAATTGCTGAAATGCCACTGGGGAGAGGGGAAAAGATATGACCTGTTTGGTTAATTTTTAATTAATCAAAGAAATAGAAGACAAGAATTGATCTGAAAAAAAACAATTACCAGTGATACACAAAATATTTCTCAGTCAATAAATCATACAATTCGTTGTTGTCTTCCTGCATCTGGAACATTTCACTACCCAAGGTTTCCAGAGACACTCTACTTACACCAGAAACAGCACAGGAAAAGATCCTAATCCAATGATGTGCATTTCCAAGATATTACTCTAGATTCTAACACATTCAATAACAATGGACTTAGAAATCTATCAATCTATCAGTGTTTTCCAAAAACTTTCCTTTAAGATTCATGCCATGGTCCCCCTTTTCTTCTTCTCCTGAGTCTCTCTTTGTGTGGGTCTCCTTCCTAACCTGACTTAATAGCAATGATGATGAGAAATACTGAAGAGACGGTCTAATACTCATAAGTATAAGCTGGGTGCAATGAGAGACATACATAAAATTAAAAACTGTTTTTGTGTTTTAAGATCATACAAATAGGAAATTGACATAAACTTGAAAGTCTAACTCCACAGCAGGGCTGCATCATAATGAAAAGTGTAAATCAAAACACAGGTAAAAATAAAGGAAAAAATCTTGCACTATTTCAATACATCTGAATTTTTGAGTAGTCTCTTTAGTTGAAAAGAAACACCCTCATCCTTTCTCTTGGAAAGCACACACTGAATTATTAGAGGTAAAAAGACATGATGTATGCAAGTTATGTAAAAATAGATTGGGGAAAATAATAATTTGTGTGTGTTTATATTTATAGAGACAGATAAAGAGAGAAGAATTAATGTGGAAACATGTCTGAAATTGTTAAATCTGAGTAAGATAGTACTGTGTGTTATTTTTGCAGCTTTTCTGTAGGTTTGAAATAATTTCAAGATAAAGTTTTTTTTAAAAAAGAAACACCCTCTAACACTTGTTAACATATGTTAATAATGTGTTAAATAATATATATTTCATAATATATATTACATATAAGTATATAATACACAGTTTAAATCATAAATATATAAGTTATAAACCATGCATTTTAACATTCTATATTATAGAGTGAAAGTAATAAATTGTGAAACTTAATATAATCTAAATTATGTGTTTAATATATAGATGTATATATACTATATAACATATTAAGAACATTTAAACTTCACAATTTATTACTCTAATAGTACAGAATGTTGCAAAAATAAACTATGTGTAATTTAAGCAAATAAGTTTATTTATGTTATCTAAAGTGTTTATTGAGGAGCAAGTCTGAAGATGCTTGTTTCACATTTCTGTCTTCTTTACATATTCAAGCATCCATTTAACTTACGAAACTAATTTTTGAGAACTACCTTAACCTAGACCTTCTGCTAACAAACTTATCAGACAAAAATATAAATGCAATACAGTTCTTGCCTTCTAGCAACTTGTGATATAGCGGAATTGCAAAGCCTATGTAAGACCTCAAAGAGATTATGTATTTCTTTCCATGAGATAGAACAAGGAAGAGACAGAAGCAGTGTGAGGCTTCATTGAGGAAGAAATGGGAGTCCATTTAGAGAAGCATTAACACTAGGACCCCACAGAGGAAGACAAAGGGAGGACTTAGCACGTGGAACAAATAGGTAGAACTTGAGGACTCCCATACCTATTATTAAAGACAATTATTTATCTGCTAAGAAAAGTCATGGAGTGGTGACAGAAGAAGATACAAACTTGATTCCATCAGATCAGCTGGATTTAGCCTGCGGAGTACTAGAACAGCAAACATTTCAGCCATCCATACTACCTCACTCAAGTTCTTTGACTATCGTTTGGAGACATTCAGAGAGCAACAAAAGTACACTTGTTAAACAGTAGCTTCAGTTACCAGCTGAAGACAAGCGCAAAGTGCCAGTTAAATGATCAGTAACACCACAAAGAGGGAGGGAAGCGGAGGGGAGAAGACTCCACTCTTCCTGTGCAAAGGACTTCTACAGACACAATAATGTGTATGGATGGCCCCCAGATACCCAAATGCTTGTGCATATCATTAGACTTCCTGTTCTTGTGTAAATAGCTTTTATTCCTCAAGATTATGATTTTTAGATTTCTCCCTATTAATAAATGTGGCTCCAGTAAATTTGTACAAACACACATATAAATATGTCTTATCAAAGGATATATGCGTCTTTATATTTACAAAATATTGACAAATTCCTTTCCAATTTGACTATCAATTTACAGTTACAATAGCAGAGTTTGAAACTTCTCTTTGATCTATATATTCAATAATTCTCTGTAATACCAAGACTTACATTTTTGTCAATTTGCTCTAAAATGAAATAGTAGTGTGCTGATAATTTCCAGTTCCCTGTTTATTTGTAACTTGAGAAATCTTTTCATATTTTCCGACCATTTATATTTGCTTGCACCCTGAGACAAAGACAAATTTTATTTTTCTTACTGAATTGTAGGTTATGGATTGTCACGTGCTAATTTTTTGTACAAGTGTTTCACATGCTAAGAAGGTCAACCTCCCCTTTTTCCTGTGTTATTCTGCTTTTATTCTCCTTTGCATTTTGTTTATTCACAGGATTTGGCAACCAACACCATGATCTTTTTTTTTTTTTGAGACAGAGTCTTGCTCTGTCACCAGGCGCCAGGCTGGAGTGCAGTGGTCCGATCTCGGCTCACTGCAACCTCCACCTCCTGGGTTCAAGCAATTCTCCTGCCTCAGCCTCCTAAGTAGCTAGGACTACAGGCATGCACCACCACACTCAGCTAATTTTTGTAATTTTTAGTAAAGACAGAGTTTCACCATGTTGGCCAGGATGGTCTTGATCTCTTAACCTCGTGATCTGCCTGCCTCGGCCTCCCAAAGTGCTGGGATTACAGGCGAGAGCCACTGCGCCCGGCTGATCTTTTTTTTTTTAATAACATTTTCATCCATCTAAAAGAAACCTTGTAACCATTAGCAATCAAACCCATCCTCACTATCCACTGCTCCCACACCAACCTTCCTCAGCTTGAAGCTTCTCATTGTACTTTTTAAAGCTATATATATTTATTATTTTTGAGACAGGGTCTTGCTCTGTTGCCCAGGCTGGAGTGCAGTGACACAATCATGGCTCACTGTAACCTCTGCATCTCGGGCTCAAGCAATCTTCCCACCTCAGCCTCCCTGACCTCACCTCAGCTGGAATAACAGGCACACGCCACCATGCCTGGCTAGTTTTTTGTATTTTTTTGTAGAGACAGGTTTCAGCTTTGCCCAGGCTGGTCTCAAACACCTAGACTCAAGTGATCCACCTGCCTGGGCCTTCCAAAGTTCTGGGATTTCAGGCGTGAGCCACCGCACCCAGCCCCTCATTGTATTTTTAAATGATTATTAGAAACACACATGAAAACTACTAAATGTATGCTAATTTTGAGGCTCAAGACTTACTGAATACTTTTCTTTTGGTTCTAAATATTTTAAAAGTTTATTTTTCTGGTATTTTAGGTGAATATTTATAACAGCTGAAAATTAAATAAATGTGTGTTCTCTTCTTCAATTGCTAATATCACATTAATTTAGCCCTTATTCCATTGTCTCTAATGTACAAAACAATGTTAAATACTGATTATTGTAAATATTCCTGTCATCTCACTTTAATCGTTCCTTGATGATTACTCATTCACAATAAAATATAACATAGAAAATATATTATTTTTCATGTTAAGATTAAATATAAGTAAAAAAATGGGTATTTTTTTTAACATACTAAGGAGTATTAGTCTACTCATCTCTGTGAGTTTTCTTTGATAATGAATCCTGAATTAGATACATTTGAGAGTATATACATATTATGCATATTCACTGATTTATGAATTTACAAATTTCTGCCTAACAACCATATAGGCAGTGTTTCTATATGCAATTTCATGTATCTGTGCCTTTTCTTTTCTTAAAACTAGAATACTGTCATTTCCTTTTACTCTTTTTCCCGAAAAGAGATATTGGATTCATATGTCACTTCTATTCCTTATTTGCTACTAGTTTATATTTTCATTAATTTCTTCTGTATTTGTATTTGTTATTACATTTCATCTCCCTTCCTGACTTAAGTGTCAAAATCTTGAAATTTTTTAGTTCTTGTTTTTTTTGGTTAAGGCTATAAAAGTTCTTCTGAATCAGCTTTGGCTACATTAGTGGAATTCAGTATACAATGATACTCCATGATTGCCGATTTTATTTTATCTTGGACCCAAAATATTTTTTAAAACTTCCAAGTGGTAAGGTTTTTACTTTGCTTTTTGTTTTAATTTTTAAAATATGACACTGTGATTATTTCCAGATTTTTGCAGTGTGATCAGAACACTGGTCAGTATTTTTCTGTGATTTTTAGTTTATTGGTGTGTTACAGTATATAAACAATTGTTGTAGGTGCCTCACAGGCATTTAGAGAGGAGTTTGTAGTGCTTCTCCACTACCACTGTTGGTAAGTTTAGGCAAAAAGTCGTTGATTACATGATTCAGATATATATTTTAGAAATCTTTATTTTTGCCAGCTTGTTTTGCAAAGATAGAAGAAAGATTTGTTAAACATTTGTGTTGCTATTAGATTATCATTAATTTTTTTCCAGGCTGTAACATTTTATCATAGCACTTCCTGAGCAGCAAACAAGAAGTATAGTTTTTAACTCACAGCTGCTTTGCATTCAGCAACACGATGTCTCTCTAACAATCCCTTTTTCTCTTTCTTAAGTAATAATTTTAAAAATGTATTTATTTATCTGGAGACGTGGGTCTTCCTATGCCATCCAGTCTGGACTTGGACTTTTGGGTTCAAACCATCCTCCCATCTCAGCCTCCTGATAAGCTGAAACTACAGATGGGTACCACCAAATCTGGCTGGATTTTTATTCCTGATATTCTTTAAAACATCTGCATATGATTCTATATTTCGTCTATTGTAACAGGAATATCACTTAAGAATTTTACCACACACCATTTCATTAAAAAATATACAGCTCTTGGAAACATGAGTCTATTTCCCCTTATGCAAATGGCTATTTTGAAAAGCATTCTTTCAACAGATAAGCATGTTGAATCCAGCTCCTGGCCAAAATCTCCTGTGTGATTTTTCAGGCCAACCACAGACCATTACAGATGCTTCACCTGGCAGTAAATGGGGGAAGCTGGCCTCCCCACACCAGACCTTGTGCACGGTCCACGCACTGCAGCCTCTGATGGGGGCTGCCGAAACTACCAGGCCTGGCCAGCCATGCTGTTAGGCGTTGTTCCCGTCCTCCAGCCCGTTGACTGGGGACCCTCACCTGAGAGCTTCCCTTGGAGCCTCCTTTCTTATCAGGCGTAGGTGACTTTAAGGCACGTTCTCTACTCTGACCCGGGTTTAGTACTTTCCCCCTCCTAGCCCTTGCCCTGACCCATCCTCGGAACCCCCACCTCCACAGATGTAAGCAGCCTTTCTTTGGAGAAGAGAGAGAATCCCCGCCCCTTGCCCCACACCTGCTGTTCTGTGGGGAAATCAGAACTGGGCTGATGGGTGGCGCTTAGGACTGGCACTTCGTCTGATTAGCCTCTTGCTTATACTCTCACAGTTGGTGACACAAGGCTGGGCCATTACCTTCATTTTGGCTTGTCTTAATCAGCTAATTCCAACAACTGGCAGCTCGGCTCTCCAGCTCAGCTCCTGACATACATTTTATAAAGACAGAATATGAAGAACGCAGTGGCCTTCTCCTGGGAAACTGCTGGCTGTATCTAGACATTACACAAGGCATATCCTATTTAATATGCAGTATTGTAAGTCATCGTCCTTTCTGAAACCTTGAGGCCAAAACCTTTGCTTCTATTTTGACAACTGCCTTCTAAAACGTTTCAAGAAATGAATGACTTAGTCAAATGGTGTGGACCTTATAAGAAGGATATTGCAATATTTTCAATTATTTTTTCCAAAGTTTTTAAGTTGAATTCACATGAGAGGTATGACACTCACCAATTCAAAATACTCACCTAGATGTTAAGTTTCATCTCCTAATCTGTGAGCATTTGATGATGAGTGAAAAATAGCAACTCAAGGTTTGTTTTTTTTCTTTAAATACAGCACTTCAATTTTTAAGGTAAAATGTTTTCAACATATGAGACATTTTAACTTTTTCTTAAATTGTGTAGTCATGCATTTCTTGTAGGGGATACACACAGACACAAACAATTTATTTTAAAACAGTTTTAGATTTACAAAGAAAGTACAGAAAGTTAACATGTAAACCACACTCAGTTCCCCTGTTATTAACATCTGAGATAGCAGGCATATTTGTTACAATTAATTAAGCAATACTGATACGTTATATAAATAAAGTTTACCCTTTATCTAGTGACATTCTTTATCTAATGTCCTTTTTCTGTTCCAGAATGCCACTCAAGATACTCTGCTATTTTTACTAGTCGTGTCTCCTTAGGCCACTCTTGCTGGTGAAGACTGTCACGTCTTCTTGGAAAGCTGACCCCTTTATCATCATGCAGTCCCCACTTCACCCTGATAATCTTCCTTCTTCTAAAGTCTACTGTGTCTGAAACGACTGTGGCGACTCTAGCTTTGCTTTCATAGTGTCAACACGGTACCAGTTTTCCAGGGCTGCAGTCACAAACCACCAGCTGGGCTGCTGAAATCAACAGAAACGGATTCTTTCATGGTCTGGGGCTGGAAGTGTGAAATCAATAAGCAGGCAGGGCCAGGCTCCCTCCGAAGTCTCTCAGGAACAACCCTCCCTTGCCTCGTCCTGGCTTCTGGTGGTGGCTGGAATCCGTGGCACTCCTTGACTGTCGGCTGCATGACTTCAGCCTCTGCCTTCATCATCACATGCTGTTCTTCCTGTGTGACTCTGTGTCCTGTGTATCCGTGTTCTTTCTCATAAGGATGCCAATCTTTTTATTTAGAACCACTCAAATCCATCTTGACTAATTCCATCAGCAAAGACCCCATTTCCAACCCAGGTCACGTTCTGAGCTTCTGGTTCTGAGGTTCCGTGTGGACATGATTTAAGGGGGACACTATTCAACCCAGCATAGCATTGCCACATTTTTTTCCCATCTCTATACTTTTCTTTTTTTTAAGAGATGGGGTCTCACCGTGTTGTCCAGGCTTCAGTGCAGTGACCTCATTGAGGCCTCGAACTCACGGGCTCACATCCTCCGACGTCAGCCTCTCATGAGCTGGAATTTCAGGTGTATGCCAACCACATTTGGCCCCACGTCCTTATTTTTTTAAACTGTGATTTTTTTTCTCTATCATGGGTTTCTTGTAGAAAACATTTATTTGGGTATTGGTTTTTGAGCTAGTATTGTTCCCTGCTTTAATTGTACTTACACCATTCCCATTTAAAGTAATTAATTTACAGTAATTGAATTAATCTTCATCATTTTGGTAAATGTCTTCTGTTCATTCCATTTGTTCTTTTTTTTCCTTCTCTCTTTTGTGCTTTAATTGAGCATTGTATGTGGTTTGACTTGTCGCCTTTATTAACTATTATTTTTTATTATAAATATAATAAATTATTTATATTTTTAATGTTTTTAAGGGTTTCCCTAGGGTTTACAATATATACTTTAATGAATCTAAATTCACCTTAAAACAACAATATATGGCCAGGTGTGGTGGCTCTCGCCTGTAATCCAGCACTTTGGGAGGCCGAGGCGGGTGGATCACAAGGTCAGGAGATTGAGACCATCTAGCCAACATGGTGAAACCTCGTCTCTACTAAAAATACAAAAATTAGCCAGGCCTGGTGGCACGTGCTTGTAGTCCCAGCCACTCAGGAGGCTGAGGCAGGAGAATGGCTTGAACTGGGAGGCAAAGGTTGCAGTGAGCTGAGATCGTGCCACTGCACTCCAGCCTGGCAACAGAGTAAGACGCTGTCTCAAAAAACAACAACAATATACTTCATTACACATAATGCAGGGACCTTAAAACTGAATATTTCCAGTTCCTTTCTGACACTGCTGTCATTCATTTCAATGATCTTTGTGCCGTAATCACTCAATACATGGTGAGGACACCTACTTTAAAGAAACAGTTATGTTTTAGAAGAATTTAATCTTCATTCTAACTTCTCTGATCTCTTTTTGTCACTCCAAATCTGACCTATAAAAGTTTTCCTTCTCGGTGAAGAAAGTCTTTTCACATTTCTTGCAAGTCAGGTCTACTGATGTTGAATTTCCTATTTTTGTTTGTCTTAATTTATTTCTGCTTCACATTGGAAGGATAATTTCAGTGGATATAGAATCATGGGTTGGTTTTTGTTTGTTCAATATGTTAAATATTTTATTTCCTTCCTTTTGCTTGCATGGTTTTTGAATAGTAGTACACTGTAACTCTTACCCTTGCTCCTCTACAGGTGAAGCTCTCCCCAGCCCCACACTGCCGGCTTCTTTCAAGTTTGTCTTGGTTTTTTGTCTTAATGAAGTTTGAACAGGATATGCTGAGGTGTAGTCTATTAGTTCTGTTCTCGGTTTTTGGTTTTGGTAGGTATTCTTGGTGTTCTCTGAGTATTGTTTGGTGTTTGTCATTAATTTAGGGAAATTCTCAGACATTCTCACTTCAAATACTTCTTCTGCCTCTGCTATCTCCTTCTTCTGTTTCTGGTATTCCAACGATGTGAATGTACACCTTTTAAAATTGTCGCATTGGCCAGGCATGGTGGCTCATGACTATAACCACAGCACTTTGGGAGTCTGAGGCAGGAGGGTCGCTTGAGGCCAGAAATTGGAGACCAGCCTAGGCAACATAGTGAGACAGCATCTTTATAAAAATTTTTAAAAATTAGCTGGGCATGATGGTGTTAGCCTGTAGTTCCAGCTAGCCTGGAGGCTGAGGCAGGAGGATCACTTGAGCCCAGGAGTCAGAGGCTACAGTGAGTTGTGATGGCACCACTGTGCTCCAGCCTGGGCAATGGAGTGAGAACTTACCTCTTAAAAAAATAATAATAAATAAATAAAATTGTGCCATAGTTACTGACATTCTGTTGATTTTCATTGTCTTTGCACTTCAGCTTGAGAAGCTTCTAGGCCCTCCCTCCGTTGACTCTTCCCTGCCCACGCCCAGGGTCCTGAGAAGCCCATCAAGAGAGCATTCTCAATTGTGTTCAATTTTTAATTCTGTCCTTACGGTTTTGAGTTCTAGCAATTCCTTTTGAATTTTTTCCTAGAATTTCCACTCTCCGCGCACATGATCCGTCTGTGCATCCACGTCTGTACCTTTCCCATGAGGGCCCTAATGGAAACAGTTATTTAAATTCCCGCTCTGATAAGGCAAACTTCCCTGTCATATCTGGGGCTAGTTTTGTTGTTTACTTCAGACTATTCTGTTATTCGTGCCTTTTGACATTCTTTGTGGTTTTTTGTTGGAAGTCGAACTCGTATCAGGCAGTAGGAGCTGCGGTCAGAGGCCTTTAGCGTGAGTGTTTGTGTTTACCTCGGCAGGAGCTGGCCTTTATTGAATGTGTGCTGCAGCTGTAGCTTCTAGGGGTTTCCAGGTCCTCCAACGTTCTCGTTTTTGTCTTCCCTCTTGATTTTGGGCTCTCTAATTACTCTTCCTTAGAGAGACTCTACGCTTTTCGTATTTTTCCACTGCAATTCCCTGTTATTCTACAGAAGCTCTGCTGGTGTAGTAGCCAGGTATGGGGAAGGGGAAGTCTACAAGGTTGTAATTAAGGCCAGGCACAGTGGCTCATGCCTGTAATCTCAGTGCTTTGGAATGCCGAGGCAGGAGGATCACTGGAGCCTAGGAGTTCAGATAAGTCTGGCAAAATAACGGGACCCCAGCTCTACAAAAACAAAAAATTAGCTATGCCTGGTAGCATGTGCCTGTAGTCCCAGCTACTCAGGAGGCGGAGATGGGAGGATCCATGGAGCCCAGGAAGTCAATACTGCAATGAGTCCTGATTGCACGACAGCACTGGGTGACAGAGACCCTGCCTCAAATAAATACAATTATGCCATGGTTCCTGATCATTCTGCTATATACACACACGTGTGTGTGTGTGTGTGTGTGTGTGTGTGTGTGTGTATACATATATAAAGTAGATATAAAATATAAAATACTTAAATCTCAGCATTTTACCAGCCTGTGTAAAGGCTATGACCTTCACAATTACAATGTTTTCTCCAAAGTGGTAAAGCCGTTTTTCCTTTTTCTTTCTTCTTTTTTTTTTAAAAATCCCTTACTGTGAGGCATGAAGGCTAGAGGTGTCTGGTGTGGGAAGAATATCTTTCACCAGCTCGGATAGGGCTCAGGGGAAATATTTTCCCTGGAGTATAGGCTTTTGTGGCAGAGAAATCATAATTAATTCCCCCTCCTCTTGCCAAAACACTAGGGAATGTTTCTCAGATCTTCCCCATGAGAACCTGGTGGTATTTTTGCAGGTAACGTCCACACAAGTGTGGGCCACATCCCAAGACTGCAGGCCCCAGGATTTTCACGCCAGCTTTGTCAGTGCTCAGCCTTCATCAGGTCATCAGAATGACCCTGCAAGTGTTCCCACACACGGATGGCTCCAGCAGCGCCTGCTGCACCCCGCGGCTCTCCGCTCTGCCTCTCTGAATTGCCCATTGCCCTGTGTTTCTGGATTTCTGGGAGGCGATTTGCCTTGTGACTCCAGTGCACTGATGGGCATAAAAAACTGTTCATTGTCAGTTTGTTAGGACTTTTATTGCTGTAAAGACGCCAGCTACTACTCCAAGCTCCTTTACATGGCAAGGCTGAAATGTGAAGCTTTAAATATATTGTTTGATTAAAAGCAACTGACAAATTGACTTACAGTCATCGTACAATAGTGTTCTTACACTTTTCTGAGTATAATCCCAAGGTAAGCTCATGAAATTAATTTTTTAATATAAGGTATTAATCCAATAATAGATATTATGTACTGGGGTATGGTAATAAAAAATGAGCTTTCAAAATATTCTCCATCAATATGACTGTTTAGTATTACTGTAGGTTTCTTCATGTATTTCATCCCAGTACCCTAAGCATGATCAAATATTAAAATATATGCTACTTTATTTATAATTCAAAGACAAGCAATGAAATGCAAAATATTATGCATTAAAACTAATTATTAACAATACAATAGTTCCCTTATCATTTTACATAACCTTGCCCTTGGTCTTTTTGAAATAATAAAAATAGAATTATTGTGGAAAATAAAAAAATATAAAATTGCTCTTGTTTCCAACACAAAATAATATCCTATCATTATTATTTTAGTGTATATTCTTGATTTTTTCAATGTATACTTTCAATATACAAATTATTATTTTTTAAAAAAATTTTTTCTGGGGACGGGGTCTTGCTCTGCCACCCAGAACAGAGTGCACTGGCACAGTCACAGCTCACTGCAGCCTTAAACTCCCAGGTTCAGGGAATCCTCCCACCTCGGCCTCCTGAGCAGCTGGGATTATATGCACATGCCCCATACACACAAAGCTCATTTTAGAAATTATTTGTAGAGACAGGAATCTCACTCTGTTGCTCAGGCTGATCTCAAACTCCTGCACTCAAGCCATACTCCCACTTTGGCCTCCCAAAGTGCTGGGATTATGGATATGAGCAACCATGCCCAGCCACTTTTATTACTTTTAAATTTGGATAATTGTATGCCTTATTTCCAAGATCACTAATGGTCTTTCTAAAACATAAGCAATATATTGACATTTGGAAATGAGTAATCTGCAACATACTCTTGTAACGCGGGTTCTACATCCTCTTTTATTTCTCTAAGGATGTTAATATATGTGTATAAAGTAATGATAAAGATAAATAATAGAGTAAGGAGAAACTGACAAACCCACAAAATTAGTGAGAGACGTTACTACAACTCTTTCAGAATAAATAAGAATATAAGGATTTATATAACACGTTTAATTAGCTTGGAGAAAAAAATAACCTAATACCATGATGCACGCATATAAAACCAAGAGAATTTTTGCAAACACACACAGACCAGTCACAGGAATTGATCATGTATTATGCAAAAGCAAATGTCTACAAATTTTTTAAGCAGAAATCAATGTGCAGTAACCTATGTAATAAAATTCTATATTAACAACTAAAGTATAGCCAAATTATCTCTTCACCTAAAAATTGAATCACTAAGAGAAAGGAAAACTAAAACAACTATATATTTAGAAACACGAAAATGTCCTAAAATTGAACCCTCCCCCAAAAAGCACTTCTGTGAAAATTGTTGCCTTGAATGAGTTTATTGCAGAGTAAGATGAAATGAAATTTGGGAACTAAATAAATATTCAAGTCAATACTTAAAAAAAATAAAATAAAATTAGGCTAAATGAGGAAGAAGGAAGAAAGGAAAGTAGCCACATTAAAAAGCCAACATGAAAAGTAAAATATTTCCTATACACCATTAGAAAATGTATTAGCAGAGTCTCACATTAACAATAACTATAAAAGCTACAAGATTTCTTGGAATGAACCTAACTACAAAGCTTAAACTTACATAAAGGAAAAGCTAAAGGAAATAAAATGACCCATCTTATTCCTGCATTCGAAGAGTCAAAAAGATAAAGGTGCTAATTTTCTACCACTGCTTCCTCATGACTTTCCTTAGTTTATCCATTTCCTTATGTTAAAAAGGTTAAGACTTAAATTGCTTTTGTTTTCACTCTTACCTACTGCTGAAATAACCATCCTAGTACATAAATCTTAGTGGACGAACATTTCTTTATAAATAGAATCATCAATTACTTGTATTTTGAAATTTACTAGTATTGACAAATTGCTTCCACAATGGCTGTAGCCATTTATACATTACAACCTGTTACACATTATAGTGTATTATCAATAGGTTTACCTATTGTCATCAGTTCCATATTAGGTTTCTCATTTTCCTACATCATTCACACTCTTGGCATGATAAATCATTAATTTTTACAAATATAATGAATATGAACTATAATAGATTACTCTTCAATTTGCACTTACTTTATCATTAATTAAATGTAATAACTTATTTGTGATTAATAGTTAATGGAATTTTTTTTTAATTTATGAACTCATCATTCATATTTACTGCCCATTTTATATATTTTATATATATATATGTGTGTGTGTCTGTCTGTCTATACACAGACATATATATATACACACACATTCTGGATATTATTTATGGCTTAGTGAAGGTTCCACACATCTTTGAATTTTGGGCTTGTATTTTCACATTTTTCCTACTGAAGTTGTAATATTTGGTAAAGTAAATTTATCATTCTTCTCTTTTGTAATGTGTGCTTTTGTGGGTGTGTGTAGTTCAAGAAAGTTATCTCTTCCACCACCATCATCGAGATACTCTCTCGTGTTTTGTTTTATTCAAGTTTCAGAATTTATTTCCTCATTTTATGTATTTTTTCCATCTGGTGCCAATTCCACATAAGGGACAAGGTATGAGCCTGGCTTTATCCATCTGATGCCAATTCTGTGTAAGGGACGAGGTACAGACCTGGCTTTATCCATCTGGTGCCAATTCCTCACCAGATGAGATTTCCAAATGTCAATATATTGTAAGTGACAAGGTACGGACCTGGCTTTATTGCTTTTTCATGCACAATCAGTTATTGTAGTGTTCTGAATGAGTAAATCCGCACTTTCCTCTGATCTATGACATGGCGTCTCTCACAGGGCATATTCATGTGCTCCTGCTGCTTTATTTTGGGATGTCTGGTCTAGTCAATTACCTAGTTCCCTTCCTGGTACCACATTTTTCTTTACCATACCTTTGCTGTAACATGCAAAATGTGATCGAATGGGCCCCTGCCTACTTCTATTCTTGAGTTGTCTTATCTGCTCTTGAATTTTAGTAACACAAGGTAAGATTTAAAAACAGCCCTGTTGAATAATTAGAATTATGTTGAATTTATAATCACTTTGAGAAGAAACGCCACCTTTACAATAATGCCCTCTATGAACATAACATATTTTTGCATTTCTTAGGTCTTCCATGCTTTTCAATAAAATTGTAATATTCTCCCCAAGGTCTTCACATATGCTTAGGAATGGTATTCGCCTCCATTATAAAAAATTGGAGTTCTTGGTTACTATAAAGGGTGGCTTTTCTTAAAAAGTCAATTTTCTAATTAGTTGTTGCTGGAGACCTCAAATACTCTGGAGCTGGACCCTCCAAGTTTGAGCCCGGTTTTGCTATTATTTATGTATGACTTTACAAGCAGCCAGTAAGTAGTAAGAAGTTCTAATTCTTTATCTTATTTCCTGCTATCTTTCACTTTGTTCTATTATCTTATTTTGCTGGTCGGGACCTCCAGCATTCTGATAAATGCAAATGCTGATCACAGGTGAAAGACTGAAGGGGGCTGAGCTCAACGCTTCCTTGTTAACTGTGGTGTTAATAGAGCTGTGGGCTCCATCAGTCTTCAGCATCCTGTCTCCTATCGCTAGATTGCTAAGTGGTTCTTTGCTTTTTAATGAGCTGGTATTAAATTTTACCAATTTTTAAATGTGTCTGTTGAGAATATTTTATTTCTTTAAAGTCAACTTTTATGGAGGTATAATTTACATACGGTGAAACGCCACATATGATGAATTTTACATTTTTGAGTTTTGGCTTTGCTGTATACCTTTAAAGATTCCTGTGAGTGTTCTGGCTGGCCTCGGTGGATAGTTTGATGTTTTCAAGACTGGCTTTTAAGCTTTTCTCATGATGGATAGAGGGAAATATTCCTCTAGGTCTAGTTTAGCACCATTACTAAGACATCTTTCTGGGACCTACTGAAAATCTCATCTATTCAAGTTTTCTCTACTCTGCGTTTGGGGAATTCAAATGATTTTTTTGCCCTGTGTGATCTCTGAGGATTTTTTTTTTTTTTTTTACTTTTAATTCCCCAGGAGTTAGTCTTTCCTGTACATTTTTCTTTGCCAGCTTTACCCTATACACGACGTCCAGCCAGTCTCAGGTGCACCCAGGCCTGTGTCTGCAGCTTCTTCTCTGTGTATCTGCCTCCACTCTGAGAGTCTTGCCCCATGTAATGATGACCTCAGCCTCTGAGGACCCTCTCTTGTTCTTCAGCTCAACCAGGCTGCCAGACTGGGATTCCCCTTTCCTGTGCCAAGTTCTGGAAAAATTACGTCCAGGCAGAAATCTCAGTGACCAGAAGCCTCATCTGGTTTGTTGCTCCTCTCGCAGGGATCACAGCCCTGAGCCCATCAGAGTTGCTGGGTGGAAGCTGCAGACAGCTGCCACTCAGCACAGCCCTGGCTGCCTCGCTGCAGGAATGGCTTCTGCTGCTGTCCCACCACACATTTCCGACAGAGCAGAGGATAGACGATAAAGGGAGGCTGACTGTGGGCCCACAGAAACGCTCATGATTTTGTAACTAGTTTTCTAATGCTCTCAAATAGATAAACTCAAGAGAACCAATTTTCTTTCTCTTTTTCTTTCTCTTTCTTTTCTTTTCTTTCACAGGGTCTTGCTCTGTCATCCAGGCTGGAGGGCAGTGGCACAATCATAGCTCATAGCAGCCTGGAACTCCTGGGCTCAGGCAATCCTCCTGTCTCAGCTTTCCCAGCAGCTGTGACCACAGGTGTGCACCACCACACTTGGCTAATTAAAAAAAAAAATTTGTACAGTTGAGGGTCTCATTAGGTTGCCCAGGGTGGTCTCAAACTACTGGCCTCAAGTGATCCTCCTGCCTGGACCCTAAAATGCTAGGGTTACAGGCATGAGCCACTGTACCGTGCCAGAACTCTCATTTCCAAACTTATTGGTGCCAAATTTATAGGTGAACAGAAAGTGGAAAAAAGTCAGGTAAAAATTATGATAATCACAATTTTTTGCCTAATATTCATGACATATTTGCATACAAGCTTTCAAGGTAAGAGGAAGCAGACACTCCTAGAACGAAATAGACTCTCCTAAGGTTGAGACCAGACTTTCTCCTGGAACTTGTTATGGTGGGTCAGACACATACAGCCGTGAAAGGAGCAGGGGCCACTTTCTCTTGCCCCAGTGCCCGGGTTTGAGAATAATTGCAGGTGTTGTCACTCCAGGGTCTCAGTTGTGTCAACCTGTCAGGAGTATGGTATTAGTAGATAAGCACCAGGAATAAAGGTAAGTCGGAAGCTACCTGACGCTCTCCCTTTCAATTTGACGAGAAGTTCATGGAGCTTCCCATCTGCAGGAAGATTTACAAGAAGCCGTCTCCTCCTACAGGGGATCTTGCACTGGGTTCTGCCGGAGGTGAAAAGGAACACAAATATTGGAGGTAGCGTCACTGGATTAGTCACGTTTTTGCTATTGCTGCCACATAGAGATGATGTGAGACAGGCTGGACAGCAGAAGCATAGATGCAAAGTCCCCTGCAAATCTGTTCTAGCACTGACAACGGCCATCCGTTGCTTTGTTTTTCTCCCAAGTCAACATTAACTCCAAGAGACAATATCAGATGTTGACTCATTCAATTTAGACAATGTAACATAAAAGTCATGCTACACTTAATTTCTGCTATAAGTCAAATGAGATTGAATTGCACTCCAACAGAAAATCCACCCTTATGTTCAATGTTGGAAAACAGATACAAAGACGTCTGCGCAGTGGAAGACATATGGCACTGAATGTAAGGTTTTGAAGGCAAAGAAATGAACTTGGTACAAGCTCAGGATCTCTTTGGTTTTGCTCACTGGAAACGACAGTAATTCTCTACATACTCCACTTCAGTTCGAAGCTGCTTGTTAGCCATTCTGCTTACAGGGCTTAGTGAAGCTCCTCTGAAACTGGATTCTGTCCTGGGGGCAGCTAGTTCAGTGACTGCATCCTGTGGAACTTGGCACACATTGGTCTCTCAGCCTGTTGTCACTTCTACCTCTGTGACTGACCTTGGGTTGCTTTACAATGGCTCTTTTCCAGCTTCAGTGCCTTCGGGTTTCCTGGTACCTGGCTTTCTTCTTGTCTATGTTAATGGTGTCCCCAAGAGGTCATTAAAATGGTCCACTGGAGGTAGGAAATGACAGCCCTTTTTTTATGGACATTAAAAAATTCTCATTTGCATTAATGCATTTTATAAAAAGCATAATGTACATATGGGTAGAACTGAATTGTATTTTACTGTTAGTATAGGTGAGCAAAAAGGCTTGGTGGAAGCTGTTTCTCCAAATTCCTCCTTCCTCAGTCCACATTCCCTGAATGTGCTATGAAGGCGACTGCTTGCCTGCTGCCCAGTGGCCTCTGGCAGTCCACAGAAACTCTCCGCTTCCAGTCCTGGTGCGTGTCCTGCTGCTGGGCACGGTCTACGCTGATAAAATTGTGCTCAGAGCATGGGGCAGGCAGGAGGTGGGGGGCAGCCCATCTGGGGAACGAGGAAGTAGCTACGTGGGGAGGTCCAGGGAGGCCAAGAGAAGATGTACGCTGACAGTTGTCATTCAGCAGTAAAACGCAGCCACAATGCAGCAGGAGCTTCAGAGAGCACGAGAACTGACACCAACAGCAGAACCCAAAATGGAACCTGAGCTCTCATCAAGTTGCAGGCCAGGATCTCTCAGCAACAGGGCCTGCCTGCGGCCTGGCAGGAAGCCCAAGAACATTACAATTCTGCAAGCACAAACCCTGCAGGTCAGGAAGCACTCTCCCCCACTTGGCGTTTTCCATTTTGTGCTCAAAGTAATTCCATCAATGAACAATGTGGAAGGATGATTGGGAGGATTTTACTGTTTCTTTAATTTTTCATAGATCATCACATATGAAAAATAAACAAACACAGTACGAGACGCGTTTAATTGGAAGGGACATACACCAGTAGGTCACTGCAATGAGGACATGAGTCTCCAATGGGTCTGCGTTTATCAAGAATTGCTTGATGGTCTTTAAAATACTCTCATTTCACTGGTACAAATTGGATCACAGTTATCCAAATTCCAAATCAATAGAAAGATATTTTAGTGTTCAGGCCCATAAATCATTCAGTAAAATACTTTTAGTGTCCAAAATATTATAACCTAGCTTTCCACTTGTCAGCTGTGACTGACTAGCTTTCAGGAGACCAATCTTCCCACTCAGAACAAGCAGAAAATAAACGGATAAAAATAGAAAAACCTAATGTATGAGGGCATTTGAGAGCTCTTAAAGTAGCCAGGACCGAAGGGGCCAAAATCCTGGAAGGGAAACAAATTCATTGAGGTGAACCTGACCTTCCGTGCCACGTTTGCTCTGCTGCCGCTGGCAGCCTTTCGGTGTGCTCCAGCAGACTTCGGTGCCTGTGTGTGTGTCTCAGTGACTGATAATTTGGGGTTAGGGGAAGCTCAGAAGGCTGTTCTGAGCGCTGGCAGGCTGGACGTGAGTTGAGGGTGGGGGGTTGGATACAGACACTACTCTCTCCCAAAGCGGCTCTTGGGAGTCAGTGCAAAAACCCCCTAGATCCCTTAAAAATGAGGTATGCCAAATCTGACACAGGTGTTTTAGCCATTTCCCAGAGTTTCCCTGAAGGGCTGAGCCCCAGTTGCTTCCTGTTGTAACTGGCTTAATGAAATAAAAGTATTAGCTGCCTTCCCGTGTCTATCATTTCCCCATGCCATGACCAGTGTCCCTTGCAGCCTCCAAATAAATGACTTCTACTAGAACATTTATCTCAGGGTCTGCACTAAGGCAGCCCAGCTGATGATTTGTGAGCCGTGTGGGGCAGAGGCTGCGAAGCTGAACAGAAAGCAGCTGTGAGGGCGTGAGGCTGAGCAGAGCTTTCATGAGGCTGGCAGGCCTAATGACATGAGCATGGAGGATCAGGGCCGCCACACAGCCAGGGCCTGCGAGTTCAAGATCCCGGAAAAGAGAAGTGCAGAAAAGTGATTTCAAGAGTTTGACCCGTTACTGTCCTAGGGCCTTTGCCAGTTCCTAGCAGCACAGGCCAAGAGGCAGAGAAGCTGAGCAGCCGGCAGGTGGCGGCAGGCTGGAAGCCTGAGGAGGGCCCCCAGGGTTCCCATCATCCTAGGAAACAAAAACTGGGATTCGGAACTGGGCACGGTGGAGAGGCCCAGGCTCTCATGCTGGGCTTTCATGTATGACCCTGGAGGACCGCAAACTAAGAGGCAGGGTAACCAGAGAGAGAGCCAAGACATGCAGAACTGTAGCTGGGCGGCTGATCACAGTATGGTGATCTGCTCCTGCTCTACCTCCTGCTAGGAGCTAAAGAATATCCTCTCTGGTGGGAGAAATATCAATCAGAACATGTGCAATGTTTACTACGCAGTGCCAGGCAAGGAGCTTCATCCGGAACCGTGCAGACCAACGTCAGCCCCAAGCCACATGGGGCTATTTACATTTACATTTACTAAAGGTAAATAAAATTAAAAATTACTTTCTCAGTCACAGTGATCATAACAAAACTGTTCAAACACTGCATGCGGCCAGTAGCTGCCCTATGGGATAGCACACACCACACACACATTGAATACTCCCATCTTCACAGAAAGCTCTACTGCACAATATTGATCTAGAATTTTTATATTTTAAAGCAGATCTTTGGCATTAAATCAAATTTTTAAAGCATACCAGGACCTAGAACCTGAAAAACTAACAATAAAATCATAGCCATGGTGATTCAGATGTTACAGTTATCAGATGCAGACTTTAACAAAACTGATTAATATACTTAAGACACAGATGACAAGATAGAAAAAGACTTCAGAGAACTGAAACCTATATGAGCTAATTAAGTGGAAAATCTAGAACTGAAAAATACAATGGTAAATTAAGAACGCAAACTATGGGCCAAATGGCAGATTGGATACAATGAAGAAAGAAACAGTTACCTGGAAGATAGGTCAGTAAGAAATAACCACACAGAAGCATGGGAAAAAAATGAAGTATGGAAACACAGAAAGGAGAATAAAAGACCTAAGATTAAGGCAAAATAGGTGTAACATAGTTCTAATTAAAGTTCCAGAGGGGAGAACAGATCTAATGGTGTGGGAAACAGTATTTGAAGAGGTAATGGCTAAGAAGACATTTCTAAAATTGGTAAAAAGAGATTAAGCCACAAATTCACAGGAACTATAAAACCAAAGCACTTTAAAAAAAAAAAAAGAAAGAAAATGGGCTGGGTGCAGTGGCTCACACCTGTAATCCCAGCACTTTGGGAGGCCGAAGCAGGTGGATCACCTGAGGTCAGGAGTTCAAGACCAGCCTGGCCAATATAGTGAAACCCCGTCTCTACTAAAAATATAAAAATTAGCCAGGTGTGGTTGTGGGCTCCTGTAATCCCAGCTACTCGGGAGGCTGAGGTGGGAGAATTACTTGAACCTGGGAGGTGGAGGCAGCAGTGAGCCGAGATCGCGCCACTACACTCCAGGCTTAGGGTGAAAGAGTGGGACTCTGTATAAAAAAAAAAAAAAAAAAAAAGAAAGAAAAGAAAAGAAAAAAAAGAAAAAAGAAAATGATACCATAGTAAAAGTTTTGGAAATCAGAATCAAAGGAAAAATTGTACACACATCCCCAAAATGTACAAATTAACTTCAAAGAACAGCAGTAAGACTGATGGCGACTGACTTCTTAACAGAAACAGGACAACAAAGAAGACACTGGAATCCAATCTTTAAAGTGATGAAAGAAAGTACATGCCAACAAATAATTCTACTCTCAGTGAAAACATGCTTCATTTTTGAAGGGAAAATAAAGACATATCAGACAAAAAACTTAGAGAAATTGCTGTCAGTTCACTTGCACTAAGAGATACTAAAAGGAGTCCTTCCTGTGGATAATAGAATTGCTAAGAGAAACAGAATAGTGTATAAAAACATCAAGAACTATGTAAGTAGTAAATATGTCAGCAAATCTAAATGAACATCAAATGTGTAAAATATACTTTCAGGCTAATTATAACAATTTGTAGGGTTTAAAATGTATATAGAATTAAAATTAATCATAATTGTGAAGTAGGAAAATTATAATTCATATTAGACTCTAATAAAAGAATGCCTACTATAATATCTGTGGTAATCAATAAAAGAAAAATATAACTAAAAAGCTGTTTGATCAGTGGCATAAAAACGAAATACTGAGGAATAAATCAAACGTGTAGAAAATCTATGTGAGGAAAAGTACAAAACTACAACCTCGATGAAAGAAATCAAAGATCTAAATAGACATTTCAGGTGCATGAACAGGAAAACTCAACACTGCCAAGATGTCAGTTCTTTCTAACTTGATCTATAGATTCAACATAGCATCAATCAAAATGCCAGGAAATTGTTTTCTAAATGTTTACTAACTAATTCTAAAGTTTGTATGGAAAGGCAAGAGGTCCAAAACAGCCAACAAAAGACTGAAGGAGAAGAACAAAGTCAGAGGACTGACACTACCCAACTTCAAGATTTCTTATAAAGCATTCCCCTTGCCGGGCATGGTGGTTCACACCTGTAATCCCAGGACTTTGGGAGGGCAAGGAGGGTGGATCACGAGGTCAGGAGTTCAAGACCAGCCTGGCTGAGATGGTGAAACCCCATCTCTACTAAAAATACAAAAATTAGACAGGCATGGTGGCGGGCGCCTTTAATCCCAGCTACTCAGGAGGCTGAGGCAGAGAATTGCTTGAACCTAGGAGGCGGAAGTTGCAGTGAGCGGAGATCGTGCCACTGCACTCCAGCCTGGGCAACAGAGTGGGACTGTCTCAGAAAAACTGGCCAAAGCAAGACAAGGAAGCTGTCTCTCACCACTTCTATTCTCCTGTTCAACACAGCACTGGAAGTCCTGGCCAGGGCCGTGAGGCAAGAGAAAGAAATAAGGGCATCTAAATGGAGAAAGTCAAACTATCCCTGTTTGCAGACAATATGATTCTATATCTAGAAAACCCCACAGTTTCAGCCCAAAAGCTCCTAGGCAATACCATTCTGGACATAGGAATGGGCAGATTTTATAATAAAGACACCAAAAGCAATCACAATGAAAACAAAATTAACAAATGGGATCCAACTAAACTCAGGATCTTCTGCATAGCAAAAGGAGCTATTTAACAGAGTAAACAGACAACCTACATTGGGAAAATATTTTTGCAAATTATGCATCTGACAAAGGTCTAATATTCAGAATCGGTAAGGAACTTAAAGAAATTGACAAGAAAAAAAAACCCATTTAAACGTGAGTAAAGCACATGAACAGACACTTTTCAAAAGAAGACATACATGCAGCCAAGCATACGATCACAAGCTCAGTATCAGTGATCATCAGAGAAATGCAAATAAAAACCACAATGAGATATCATCTCAGACCAGTCAGAATGGCTCTGATTAAAAGTCAAAAAATAATGCTGGTGAGGTTGCAGAGAAAAGGGGTCACTTATAAACTGTTGGTGGGAGCGTAAATTAGTTCAATCATTGTGGAAAACAGTATGGCAATTTCTCAATGAGCTAAAAACAGAACTACTATTTGACCCAACAATCTCAACATCATAAATCATTCTATCATAAAGTCACATGAACCTGTGTATTCACTGTAGCACTATTCACAATGCAAAAAATGTGGAATGAACCTATATGCCCCTGTATGTGTCCACGTGTTCTCATCATTTAACTCCCACTTATAAGTGAGAACGTGCAGTATTTAATTTTTTGTTTCTGCATCAGTTTGCTAAGGATAATGACCTCCAGCTTCATCCATGTTCCTGCAAAGAACATGATATACCCAAAGGAATATAAATTATTCTATTATAAAGATACATGCACATGTATGTTCACTGCAGCATATTCACAATAGCAAAGATATGGGATCAACCCAAATGCCCATCAATGATAGACTGGATAAAGAAAATGTGGTACATATACACCATGGAATACTATGCAGCCATCAAAAGAAACAAGATCATGTCCTTTGCTGGGACATAGGTGGAGTTGGTAGCCATTATCCTCA